>SNQJ01S0299699.1:0-10398 GCA_010110895.2 Picea sitchensis
AAAGCTTGTTGTGTTTTATTGTATGATTCCTTGATCACATACATAGGTTTATATTGAGTTTATGTTATTGCTATCACTTTGGTTGGTTGTGTTCTTTTGCAGGATCATCATTGTATGAGCATTGGAACGGAGCTAGGATGGAAACGGCGAGAGAAAGCGACATTTAAATGGTATGTCACCCATCCCTCTTTAGTTAGTAAATTCAATATTTAAAACTTAAGGAAAGCGTCATATTCTGTCCTGTTTTGTTCTAGATCAAGGTGGATCTAGGGAGATCGATTTATGTCCGCACTTACAGATTTATCCAATAACACAAGCTCGGGCAGATTTCTTAATACCATAAAAAGATTTCTTAAGGCAACAAACAAGGCTAGAGTCATTCTAGACATATCTAGGACGTTGTTACATGTAGATTTCTTCTTGCAAATCTTCGTGAAAGAAGTTGGATTTAACATCCATCTGATGGACCTCCCATTTATGTGAGGCAAAAAGGCCAAGAACAAGGTGGATGGAATTCATTTTGTCTACAGGGACAAAGTTTTCATTATATTCAATTCCTTCAACTTGGGAAAATCCTTTCGCAACTAATTGATCCTTGTTTCTTTCAACACTTCCATCTGATGCATACGTAGTTTTGTAGACCCATTTACATCTGACAAGGTTTCTTCCTTTTGGAAGAGGTACAAGATCCCAAGTATCATTTTCCATTAAAGAACAATACTCTTCATTTATTTTTGTATCCCAATCTGGATGACCTGAATCTTCTACAAATGTCTCTATATCATGAGTCTCTGAAACTTGAGCCAAAAGAGAAGAGTTTCATTGGAACTATGAATGTGTTTGACATTGATATGAAGGATCACTGACAAGATCACTAGTCTCTTCTCATGTTGAATGGACCCATATAGGAAGCGAAGTAGTTGGTGTTGGTAAAGGACTCATCTGGAGGAAGGTGAGTAGGTGGAGGTGGATTTTCATCCTCACTTTCATCAAATGAAGAAGAAACCAGAATAGGAACAGGAGAAGGCACAAATGCCAAATATGGCTCGCAGGCTGAAGAAGGCACAAACACCAAGGATGGATCACAGGCCGAAGAAGGCACAATCGTCGAATTAGGCTCGGAGGTCAAGATATTTTCATCAAATTTAACATATCTTCTAATAATAATTTCATTACAATGTGGTTGAAGAATTATATAACCTTTGACATCTTCAGAATAACCAAAAAATATACACTTCTCACTTTTAGGCTACAATGCTTTCCTTTTCTCATCAATATTGTGAGCCCATGTTATACTTCCAAATAAACGAAAGTGACTTACATATGGTTTAATTTTAGTCCAAGCTTCTTTCGGTGTTATACTTTTAAGAGACTTTTTGGGAGTGTAATTTACTATGTAATTTTCACAGTTGATGGATTTCACCCAATAATTTAGATTTAATCCATTAGATTGGATCATAAAATTATCCATTTCTTTTAATGTACAGTTATTTCTCTCAGCAACACCATTGTGTTGTGGTGTATATGGAATAGTGTGTTTCATTTGGATGCCCTGTTTAGTGCAATAACTTGTAAAATTATTGTTCACATATTTTTCTCGATTATCTGTTCTTAAGCTTTGAATTTGATCTCCAGATTTCTTTTCTACAAGGGCCTTGTAGGACAAAAAAATTTCAAAAACGTTGCTCTTAAGTTTTAATAAGTAAACTAAGTACGTCTCAAAAAGTCATCAATGAAATTTAAGAAATACTTGCACCTAGAAAAAGGAGTAGAAAGTGGACCACACAAATCACTGTGAACAATTTGCAAAGGGCCTGAGGCGTGCCAAGAGGAACGTTTGTAAAAAGTTTCCTAATGATGTTTGTCGAGAACACAACCAGAATAAACACCATATCTTCATGAAACAAGAGGAAGGCCAGTCACCATCTGTTAATTACATAGTTTTTGCAATGAGCGATAGTTTAGATAACAAAACTGCTCATGTCAAAGTTTTCTCAAGTCATCGCTATGAGAAAAAAAAAATGATGAAAAATATGATGACCCAAAGTTGTCAAACTTGTACAACCTCGTAATATCATGAATAATTATAGTTGCGAGAACATTCTTAGGATATTTTAGATCTTTGATTATAACTTGGTGAGGTGAAAACTCTATAGTTTTACCTTCACCTGAATGATTGATTTGATATACTGATAGAAGGTTGCAAGAAATACTTGGAACACATAATACATCATTGAAATGACCATTATCTACTTGAACTATTTCAGATCCCACAACACTAAGAGATCTATCATCACCAAAAAATATTTTCTTGGTGTTACATTCATTGAGAGAAGAAAATATGTCTTTATCCTTAGCCATGTTATAAGATGCTCCAGAATCACTAAGACACTCATCATAAGAAGAAGTAGAATTTGTGTTGAAGGAGAAACTAGAAGCAGAAAGTTCATGTCCATGAGAAGAAGAAGAATAAATAGAATCATATTGATGGTGTGCTTCTTCATTGTTGATTCTAAATTTTCCATCTTCTTGAAACATTTGGACTCATCATGATCGTCTTTATCGCAAAAGTTGCAATGTTTGTCAGTATTATTATTTGTATATTTTGTTCATTTGTCACCATTAGGAGATGAAGTTGTCTGAGTGGGTTTGGGACCCTTATGTTGCATATTGTTTTAGCGAGGATTTTTCTTCTTGGGATTCTTGGTTTTATCGTTTTGATGGGCGACTAAGGATTTGTTGGAGGTAACTGTAGTGTTGATCACTCCAAGTTGTACAAGTTTATCTTCATCTCTAATCAAATAAGCACAAAAGGACTCAAGAGTGGGTTTTTTATAATCTTTCCCTAGATCCTCTCTCATGGCATAAAAGGAAGATACAAACACAGAATATGTACTACCTAGTTTAGAAAGAACAAGATAGATGCAACGCTCTTCCTCCATCTTTATCTCACATTCTTCACATAACATTCAGAGTGTTTTAAAATTAGATAGATAGTCTCGAATGAAAGAAAAATCACTTGGACTTAAAGTCAATACTTGATTTTCTAATTGTTGTGCTCGAATAATATTGATTTTACCAAACACAGATTCAATACTTTCCCAATCTTCATCAGGGTCATCAATTTCTTTAAGGTTGAACCTTAAATCAGGAGAGAAGGACATTATGATTAGTCCACGTGCTTCGTCACTCCTATTATCCCATTTTACTTTCTTATCATCATTAGTGGGTTATTTTTCCTTTCCCAAGGTAATATGGTACAAGACATTACTTCTTAATAAATCCTCCATATGAGATTTCAATTGGAAGTAATTGGTGTTGGTAAGAAAAATATTATTGGAAGAATCCATATTAAATATGTATATAATATGGATTTAAAAAATGAAACTGATGATCTGGATGCAAAGATCTCGAAAAATTAAGCATTTTAAAAAAAAGTGACACTAAAAATGGACTTCAAATGTGAAGGTTATGCCTTGAACTGACCACGTGGTGGTGTAAGTTGCTTTATGAAGTTATGCATTGAACTTCATATTATTTGTACCACATAGGTTTATCATATGTAGGGAATATTATTACAAATTGGTATTAGATCTCAAACTAGTGGTCTAGGATTATTACAGTTGGTATTGAAGCCTTGTTGGGAATAATGTTTCATGGTATTAGAGTATTTATGAGTGATATTAAATAATTTTAAAAATAAAGTATGTACAGATGTTGAATTGCAATGGCATATGCCCATATGTGAGTCTGAGGTGTGTTACAAAAAATCACTAAAATAAAAAAAATGCCACATACATTAGCACACAAGTTCTATGAACACTATGAGATCATCCAACAATGGACAAGTGTCCTACAAAATTTATCTTCCAACCCACTCCAAGATTCATTCAGTATTTCATTTGTCGTATCTAACGAAGGCCATGGGATTAAAGTGCAAGGTGCAAATTAGCTTACCTAAACTTGATGAAGAAGGATCCATTTGGCTTCAACCAAAATCCATATTAGATACTAGATAGTGTCAATTGTACCAACACGCGTCATTGAAGTATTGATCCAGTGGAAATACATTCCATCTAAATATTCCACATGGGAACCAACCATGATCCTACAACAATTCCCTCATCTTTGACCTTGATGACAGTGCTTCTTTTGAATGGAAAGGGAATGTTAGGGTCCTAATCCAACGTGCCTACTTTAGGATACCTACGAGTTATTTAATTGTTGTATGTTTCCATCATATTTTAATAATTACCATTGGATAATAGTTCATATTTATTTAATGTAAAAGGGTCCACTTTATAGGGCCCACTAGGTAGTTGGTACCCATTATTGAAGGGACCACAAGTAGTTAGGGTTTTATCTATATAAAATATATTTAAAAAGATAGGATACTTTGGAATATTTATCATGTATTGTACATTTTCATATCGACTCGGTGGAGGGTCACCCCACCTTAAGTGGCAAGTGAACATTGTATTATTCTTTTCATTATCAATATACAAGGACATCTTCACATATTTTACCTTATTGTCTCTTGTTTCTAGTTAATATGCAATACCTAGTTGTGTTTCAATTTTCAACGGTTAAGTAACACTACAACATAAGTTCATTCATAAATTCATAATTAAGATAAATTGTGTCACATAAGCTATGAGACTTGAGAATTCATAAAATGTAAACATGCATAACCCAAAAATTTTCATCTTTATCATTATATTTTAGAGTTTTATGTATAATTTAGTCTCTTAGGCTACAAAATAGATCACATAAACTATAAGATGGGCCTTGAAATCCTACCATCTAGTGACTCATAACCACCCATGCAATTCATTAATTTTCCATGCTAAAATATAATGCATATGCCAAAGGATATTTTTCTCCAAAGTGTACATAAATTGAACCAAATTCAATACCAATGGTGAGATCAAGTTAATTTAAATCCTTGAATTATTCAGTACCAAGAGCTAAACATTATCACTACAACTCTTCTAGTACTCTACACTAATATCTAGACATAGCCACTAAAACTCTTAAAGTGCATAATACCAATGGTGCCATTCCTCTATATCCCCTTAAAGTACTACCCACTAATATGTACCAAAGGTGTCATGTTAATGCATGCCCTTCAAGTATCATTTTTCAATTGGGGGGGATTATGTTATGGTTGGAACTTAAATAACCCAACTCATTCACCACTAGTGAGAGACTAACAGTCACTAAGGACTAATTATTGACACTTTGTTGTGTTCCCCTCAATAGGACCTCATAATGGATTGAATCCATGGCCTACCCTTATGTAAATGTGTAACATTTACACAAAAAAATAGATCATATGTTATTAAACCTATTGCAAGGTAGGTATGCAAGTAGGAAATAATATGAAACCTAGACCTCCTCTCCCTTATGGTATTCATAATGCCCCAACTTTTCATACAACCCTTTTCCCATGTGTAAGATTATTTCACAAATGTTTCCTTATGTTTGGACACATATAGAGACAAACGTATCAATTAGAACTATCTAATAATAATGGATAAATAATGATAAATTCCATATGCATTTCAATAACATATTACCCAACCCCATCATGGGTCCACATATTTTGACTCAATTCATAATCCATATGCACATGTGGTTCTTCCTATCACACTTGAAAAAACATCAGTAGAATCATATAACATAATAGATTTCATCATATAAAAATGTATTAGTGTCCAATATTCCATAGCATCACAAGTATATCAAAAAATAAACCATAAAAATACATGTACACATCAAGCAATAATAAAATCAAATCAAAAGTCTAGATCACATCATCTATAAGTGTATCTTTCAACCAACCAATTCACTCTTGTAACCAAAATTCCCTCTAATAATAGAATCATGTCATTCAAATAAATTAAAATCAAAAGAGGGTACTACAAGAGGTAGTTTTTATTATGCTTATGTACTTTGATCAAGTCCCATGTGTAACATACCCAATATCATTTGTGCTCTATTGAGGATATGGGATACTTCTTGAAAACACCAATGTTTACCAACTTCTTGCTCTGATACCACAATGTGATGTACATAATCACATAATGAATATGTAACCAACATTATTACATATATTTTATGGACAATAACAATTTTGTATAAACAATTATTCTACAACATGAGCACATTTAGCCATCTCAACACATAAAAATATTTCTACTTATACATTGATTAATAATATCTAGTACATGGGAAACTATAGAATCATTCATATCAATTTATAGTAGTATTTGTACACATTTATTTCACATACATAATTACATTCTCTTCATGATTATGTCCCCTTATAGCATTAAACTCAAACTGACATGGCTATAAATTGATATATAGGACATAAGCATAGTTAAACCATTTACGTTACAATATGAGGCTATCCCAACCTCCCAATTCTACATATGAATCACTATTATTAAACTCAACATGCACTCCTAAGATCTAGTTTCCACTCCTAAACTTGCATCTTCCATAGTGATCACTTAGTCATCAACATAACACTCACCACAAGAATTAGTATCTAAAATATAAACAATACAAATCTATAATTTAACTGTCATTAGATTCACTTGGGGGAAATAGCTCCATGGGATCATTTTTCCATTTATCCATAGACACTAGCTTGAGTAGGTGCCACCCCTATGTTAGGTAATGAAACAACAAGGGGGAATTTGCTATATAAGGCTATGGTTTCCTCACTTAGCTGAAACAACTATTAAATCCAATTATTTTTCCTGCTATCCCAAGTTTATAATAGTTTTTATAGCTAGGTAAGTAACCCTTCAACCCATTAAGTCTACAAAAACCCCACTTTATAGCCTCTATTTACCCCTCATCCTTACACAACATAAGGAGTGGGATCCCCTTCACTACTAAATAATACCTAAATCTATCCCACTTCACTCCAATTCCATAATAAAAGATAGCAAAGAAAATATCCAATTCTAGAAGCAAATAAATGTCAGTAGTAGTAATTGCAAACACTCATAGTCCTTGTTTTCCTTATATAATCATAATAACTAGAATTATGGAAACAATATACCTCTAGGAATAGTGTAATATCAATAATACAAAATAGCATAATATCGTCATCTTAGTTTACATGAATGGCCTCACAATATACCAACATGATATCATTATTGTCCATGCTTTAGCATAACAACGTCTGAGCTATTGATGCCTCTCTTGGAATACCTGAATGGAAAACTCCTCTATGGTCCCCCCCCAAGGAGAGAAAGAGTGAATTATTTTTCCGAAAGGTGGAATTAATTCATTCCCGGGACTTCCAAGAATATATGACTTGCATGGATACCACATTCCTCCTCATAAATATTGGGAAATAAACATAAGGCAAATAATATAAAGGTTTATGAAGTCTTGGGAGATACACACTTGCAACCTCCATTAAATTATTTATTGACAACCCCCTATTTATCCTCACATTATTTCATTGCATCCATGGTGCCCCTAGGAATATATAACCCTAAGTCCACCTTTTTATATTATTATTATTATGTATATAAATTTCAAAGTAATAAAATGTAAACAACTTTTCCACTTATCACATACTTACTCTTTAGGTTCATGCTTACAGGGGGTATTACACCATGTTTCTATGATCCCATATTATATTTTACTATGACATATTTTATACCCTTGTTCATAATTATGTGATTTTATATAGCCTTGAACATTATTATGATCCCATGATATACTTTGACATTTTCACAAGTGTTAGAGTCCTAACCTCCCTAAAATTTCAAGTAGATAGAATAATATTTCTATGTAACAGAGGTCGAAATTAGTAAATAAGTCTTATGTAATAACGTGAACGCGTCTAATGTAAGAAGACTTACTAGAAGGTTCTACTTCTAGAAATATATTCCTCTATAACATTCTCTAGAACATAGAAATAGTATAAATAGGAGTAGAAAGCATGGAGAATAAAGGGATATTTTTAGTCAACCTTTTTCTTTGTTTAGAGATCCTTACACCATGTTAGGACCAAGTGTTTCATATAGTGTGGATAAGCCATCAATACCATCTACAAGTGGCACTGGGGGCATCCCAGTGATCTCCATATTACCTTCCCTAAGCACCATTGGACCTACACTGTCTATGCCTTTTTCTACGGGTCCCTTGATCTCGGGAACATTGGCCGTGTCTTTTTTTCCATCTGTCAATCTAAAAAGAGTTCCTACGCCCATCCCATAAATTATGATTCCCACGTCTATATCTTATTGTAGTGAAGGGGTGAGCCTTGTTTACAGCATGGGGGGTGGATTTCCTTCCACCTCCACCATTCTTATGAGTAGCATGCTGTCATCATGTGTTGGTTTAAATTTTGGATGGAACATTCCTATTGGTTTTGGGGCTATCCCTATTCAAGATAGGGGTAGTAGTATGTCAAGAGGATTTAAATTCCCATGGGTTAGTACAAATTTCCCTGGGCACACGTCCCTTGGGGGAAATGTTTCACAGTGGGGAGGATTTCCCTTTATTTATACCTCTAGTCCTACGGGGTTCTTCCCTGTGACTAATTTTTGGAACACTTTTCCTTTAGGGTCTACACCTACCCCTTCGGGGGCATGTTTGGTCCTGGGAGAATTCATGCTCCTGGAAGTGCCACCATCCCTGGGAAAATTTACTCTTTTGGGACACCACAACCCTTTGGTAGTATGAACATATATGGAACACAAGGTTCATCTGGGACATCAGGAACTTCATATTCCTCCTAGTATTATTTTTCTCATACATCATTTCCTTTCCTCACAACTTTATGCGTGCCTGATTTGTTTCATTTGAAAAACAACCCTATTCCCCATAACCCTTCATGGTCATTCATTCCTGTGAAGATACCATAAGACATGCCCAAATTATATGGTAATCTGGGAGAAGACCCCTCTATGCACATCATGACATATAATTTATGTTGTTCATGTAACTCTTTGATGGATGATAATGAGAGGTTGTTTCTTTTCCAAAAATCCATGACCGAAAGTGCCAAAAAATGGTACATTGATTTAGAAGGTTCTTCCTTTAACCATTATAATGACTTGGAAATGGAATTTCTAATGTCACTAGTACATATGACCAAATTTGCCACATTTTTTCATTGCTATTTCCACACTTATCCATCGCAATTTCCACAAAAGCCAAGACTATTTTTCGTTGGTATATCCATGAACTAGGTGTTCATGGAAACAACGATGAAATAAGCTCTCCACGTTTCATCATCATCAAGATAGGTTAAACTTATACATCGTCACAATTACGACGAAAAACTGTGGCAATGTAAAAAACATTGTGGAAAGTTACGACGCAAAAGCATGGCAATAGCGACGAAAATTTATGCCAAGACAAAACTTACGACGCAGATGTTGTATGTGCAACGCAAAATCGTGGCAAATTGCGACGAACTTTCGTCACTATTGCAATGAGTCCTTTAAGTTTAAAAAAAATAAAATACACGAGATATGGTATTACCATATTACATTGTAATATGGTAATGCCATATTACAATGTAATATGGAATTACCATATTACATTGTAATATGGTAATGCCATATTACAATGTAATATGGGATTACCATATTACATTGTAATATGGTAATTCCATATTACAATGTCTCTACTTTCTCAACAAGATGCAAGAAGTTCTTTTTTAAAACAACTTAGGATAGCGATTTTTCCTGAGTGGGATGGTGACCTTGGCATTCAACAAGATAGGAAGTAATTCATTGATGACAAGTGTAGTAGGTGTGTAGGTCCACTAGTGCATGGATATTATTGACTAAGTGGCAGACTTGAACTTCCTCTTCCAGAATAGATGGCTTATATAGCTTGAGATGATTGACATAAATGATATTATGGATGTCTAGCAAGGAAGGGAAATGATAATGACAACCATTGTCATTAATATATTGAATAATAATATAAGGACAATATAAAATAGGCTTGAGTTTTTATGATGCTACCCCTTAAAACATTGTTTGTCCATATACAACCAAAGTCAGTCACCAATTTGAAACTAGACAAAGCCTTGATGGTGATCCTAGAGGGATTTATAATGATCCAGGGAGGATTGAAGGGAATTAGTAACCAAAGAATGAATGCTATATAATTTATAAACATATGAGATTCTATAGATTTTACCTCGCCTTATAGGAACTTCTATTCATAAGATGCAAATAATAGCAAGATGTAAAGAATGAGCAACACAAGAAATTATATAGGGGTAATATGAGGGTCTTTGCAATGTACAAGAGATACATTGTTGTTGTGAGGGAATCCTCCATCAACTAGGCCTATATATCCCATGACGTACATGTGAAGACCCCTATGCCTTGAGAATTAGTGTAA
>SNQJ01S0299700.1:0-10398 GCA_010110895.2 Picea sitchensis
TTTTTTTAAGGAATGATTAGTCTACATGAATCGAGGAACGTGAGGACGTATCCCCCAAAATACTAACCCTACAGGTACCAGAGGACGTGGAGGAATAAATCCTACACTAGGAAGGAAAACCTTTGTTGATGAGATTATAGCCAAAGCAGATTCTTCTTCAGGATCTATTTTTCACCCTGCAAATCCTCCAAGAAGATGTAATCCTCATTCATCAGAAATACCCCTTACTGAAAAATCGTTTTCATCAAGGGCTGGAGCTGAAGCTGAAGATGAAGTTGAATATTTGTCACCAACAAATTAGCAAGCAACACTGGAGAACATTGAAGATCAAGGAAGTATAGTTCGAAACAGGGACAATCCAAAAGAAGCGGTTTATCAGATCAACGGTCAGATAGTCACTAAAGAAGAGTGGGACGCTTTTCATATTGAGTGGAGAGAAAGAGCACATATGGAAAATCAAGGGGATAATGAAGAAGAGTTCTACCAAGAGAACCCACAAAACAACGAAGATCGGGTAAATAATGAAAATACTATCTCTACCATGATTTTTCCTATTTCTGATGTTCCCACACGAGGGATGGCTCCTATGAAAAACATACCTCTCTCAGCTCTACCAAATTTTCATGGATTGTATAATGAGGATCTGGATGAGTTTCTATTTGAATTTGACATTTTGTGTACGAGCTATGACTACACTACCATTACACAAAAGCTTAAACTATTTCCATATACATTGAAGGGTAATGTGTTAAGATGGTTTATGAGCCTTGGAGGAGAGAACATTTCAACATGGGTACAAATGAGGCATCTTTTCCTAAACAAGTACCAAGACTGTTACTGAACAAGAGAACGAAGAGAGGAATTGTTCAAGATGTCTCAGAAGGAGGATGAGACCCTTGAAGATTTTGTGGAACGACTCCAGTATAATCTACAAAGGTCTGGACATCCAGATGTGAGTAAGGACATTCTAAAAACTATTTTGCTAAAAGGAGTTAGAGAAGATTGTTTAGATATGATGAATATGATTAGCAAGGGAGATATATATAAGTAATCCTATGAGGACATTGTATACCTCTATAAAATATGTTCTCGAGGATCTTCAAAGAATAGGTCAGCTACCAAGGATACCACTTTTTCAAGGGTACAGAAATCAGCCAATGGAGGAGCAACAAGAGAAGAAATAGGTAATCTGTTAGAAAATTTCAAAACAAAGATGATTAATTGTTTTTCTTCACAAATGGACACTTTGCAAGTCAAGCAGAATCAGAGAAAGCATTGTGCATTTTCTGTCTAAAATGCAAAAAGAAACATCCACCAAGGGAGTGCTCATTGAATAGTGTCCAAGTATGTCTTATTTGTGAATTAGATTATGCTACTGACCAATGTCCCTCTCTACTAGGAGTAAAAGAATCAATGAAGGCAACTAATGAGGAAGTAGAGGCTATCTATATAATTACACAAAGAAGACAATGGAAGCCAAGAGGTCAAGGTATGAACTCTCAATTCTCTCCTACAACACTTAATTATTGGAATGATCAGCCACTATATGGCCAGATGAATACCCCCCCTCCACATCAGATGCCACCCCCTTAACAAGATCCCAATTCATGGTTACCTATGCCCCATCAACAGAATCATCATGGAATATGGAACCCATATTGGAGAGGCCCTCAACAACAGCTCGGTTATCAAAACCATCACCAATCGAACCCCTATCAACAACAGTTCCAACCCCGGTACCAGTAGAAACAATTGCAGTTACCTCCCAATGCCCCACTGAACAATCCTCCTTTACGACCTCAGATGCCTGTGCAACCTAACCCAAACCCAAATAATAAGGTCATTCAAAACATAGATATACACAATGTGCCAGCCTTTTCTATTGTTCCTATGCCTTGTGATGAAATCGAATTAAGATCAGGGAGAATAGTCGAGCCAATAATTGAGGATGTTCCATCTTCATAATCAGACAAGGAATCGGGGGAAAGACCATATGTTGATACAAAAGAAATTTACCAACCTATTATAGAGTCAACAGACCCACCATTCCCTGAGATACTGACAATTACCAAACCTTTGGAATTACCATCTTTCAATCTCTTAGGAGAATTGCAAAATATGCATGTTAATATTCCACTATTGCAAGCAATAAGATATGTCCCTATTTATGCCAAGACTATAAGAGATCTTTGTATAAAAAGACCTGGATGAAAACCCAGGGACCCCCTCACAGTGCATCTAGTAGGGGATTTGTCTAAACTGATGTTAGTTAAAACCCCACCTATTAAATATGGCGACCCAGGAAACCCTACATTCACTGTCAAAATTGGACAGACATCTATTCCCCATGTGCTAGTCGACTTAGGGGCGGAAATTAACATCATTCCAATAGAAACTACACAATTGTTGCAACTCAGAACACAAGTCTAACCTACTCCTACTGTTCTCAAATTAGCCGATTGTTCTACCATCAGACTAGAAGGAGTAATTGATGATTTAGTCATTTCAGTGGATTCATGGGAGTATCCTGTTGATTTTGTCATTTTGCAACCCAAAACCCATCTGGGGGGCACCCTCTAATTCTGGGAATACCATGGTTAGCTACAGCTGATGCTTTCATTGGTTGTAGATCTGGTTCCATGACCATCTCTAATGATTATGACACAAAAAAAGTGACCCTGTATCTTCATGCTACACCCGGTGCAGAACCTGAAAATTCTTTATGGATGGACACTGAGGATGAAAGTGCTTTGCATGTGCTAACCATAGGAAAATCCATGAGTTTCAAAGATGAGATAAAGGACGAATTAATCAACTTCTTTATATGTGACTCCTCTGTCGTTACACGGAACATGCACCACTGATTGATTAGAATCTTCGACCCCATTGCCCAGGAAGAGATGCGCTCAGAAATGTTCTCAGAAACCACTGAAAATCAAAATGATTCAGCTGTAACAGTTGATGATAAAACAACTGAATTATTTCCTAAAGTCAGTTCTAAGAGCATCGTTGTAGAAATTGAACCTGGAAAAACCTTGAACATCAATCCCGATCTATCCACTGTTGAAACTCGCCAATTGATGAAATTACTGATTGAACACAAAGAACCATTTGCCTAGGATTACATGGATATGAAAGGCATTTCCTCTGAACTATGCACCCACCATATATACATTAAAGAAGAATGCCGACCCATTTTCCAACCCCAAAGGAGGATGAACCCAAACCTTAAATAAATTGTTAAGGAGGAACTCCAGAAACTTCTCAATGTTGATTTCATTTACCCTATATCAGACAGCAAGTGGGTCTCACCATTAGTTATTGTTCCAAAAAAGAATGGAAAATGGAGAGTGTGTGTAGACTATAGAGCCCTGAATAAGGCCACGTAGAAGGATCATTTCCCTCTACCATTTATTGATCAGGTTCTAGACAACCTAGCTAGGAAAAACAATTTCTCATTCTTAGATGGATTCAATGGCTATAACCAGATAAAAATTGCTCCATAGGACCAAGATAACACCACCTTTACCAGCCCTTGGGGTACATTTTCCTACAAGGTTCTCCCATTTGGCTTGTGTAATGCACCAGCCACTTTCCAGAGAGTTGTAATTGGTATTTTTTCTGATATGTTGAATGACTGTATGGAGATATTCATGGATGACTTTACATATTATGGCATTGATTTTGATGAAGCTTTGACTAATCTGGAAAAAGTGTTCCAAATATGTATACAGTCTCATCTTTCTTTAAGTACAGAAAAGTTCCATATGATGATGAGAGAGGGTGTAGCGCTGGGACACTTCATTTCTTATGCAGGAATTCAATTAGACCCAGCCAAAATCATGGTAATTTTGGACATTCCAACTCCGTCAACTCAGAAAGAGGTAAGAAGTTTTTTAGGGCATGCTGGCTATTACAGGAGATTCATTAAAAAAAATTCCAAACTTGCTTCCCCCTTGTTTTTTCTATTAACAAAAGACGTTGACTTTCGTTGGACTGACAACTGTGAATTGTCTTTTACAAATCTAAAACAGAAATTGTCCACAGCTCCCATTTTGAGAGGGCCCAACTGGGCTCTGTCGTTTCACATTTCTTCAGATGCCTCAGATACTGAAATTGGTGCAGTACTAGGGAAACAGGAAGACAAAAATCCCTATGTTATCTACTATATCAGCAAGAACATGGCTCCTGCTAAATTAAATTATACAGTTACTGAAAGAGAATTCTTAGCAGTAGTTTATGAAATCAATAAATTCAAGCATTATGTCACTGGTTATCCTACTTTTATTCATACTGATCATACAACAATTAAATATCTGATGAATAAACCTATTACTAATGCCTGAGTAACAAGATGGTTGTTACTACTACAAGAATTTGACATCACTATAGTTGATAGACCAGGAAAAGAAAATGTGGTTGTTGATTTTCTCTCAAGATTACATATAAATGATGATAATTTACCTATTGATGATTCATTTCCAGATGAACATTTGTTTGCAGTATCTTCTCACTCACCTTGGTATGCATACATTTCTAATTATTTGGTTGCAAGGAAGGTACCTCCCCATCTATCTCCTCGAGAAAGAAGGAAGATTATTCAGAAGAGTGCTCGGTATAGTTGGATAGGAGGATACCTTTTCTACACATGATTGGATTAGGAAATCAGGAGATGTGTAAGGGATTATGAAGTGTATGATTTGTTGAAAGCTTGACATGATGGCCCTTGTGGGGGTCATTTTGATGATAAAAGGACCGGGCATAAAATTTTAAGGATGGGATATTTTTGGCCCACCATATTTCAAGATGCCAAGAAATATGTTCAAACTTGTGACAGTTGCCAATGAATGGGTCAGCCAAATCATAGGGATGATATGCCTCTCCAGTCTCAGGTAGTGTTAGAGCCTTTTGATAGATGGGCCATGGATTTCATAGGGCCCATTAACCCACCTTCTAATAAAAAATTCTATATATTGGTCTGTACAGATTACATGACCAAGTGGGTCGAGGCGAAAAGCACTCATTAGGGCCTCAGAAGAATCTGTCTTAGCATTCTTGTTTGAAGATATATTTGTTAGGTTTGGAGTTCCCAGAGAATTAATAACTGATGGAGGACCCCCTTTCACATCACATAAACTTGAATCCCTACTCAGTAAATATCATGTTTTACATAGAATATCTTCTCCATACCACCCACAAGGCAATGGCCAGGTGGAAAGTACCAACAAATTTTTCGAAGCCATTCTTACTAAAACAGTGAGAGAACATCATCGGGATTGGACAGATAGATTGCATGAAGCTCTATGGGCTTACCAAACTACTTGGAGAAACACAACTGGTTTTTCTCCTTATGAGATGGTATATGGAAAAAGCCTTGTTTTTCCCATTGAATTCGAAATCAAAACCTTAAGAACTGCATCAGCAGTCAACCTTGACTTGACTATGGCACAGAAGTCTAGACTGCAGCAGCTCAATGAGATTGATGAAAATCATTTGGACGTTATTCATCAAACCTCGTTGATTCAACAACAGAGAACAAAATGGCATGACCAAGTCATCAAGAAGAAATTATTCCAGAAAGGTGATTGGGCTCTGTTGTATGATTCACGCTTTAAAGAATTTCAGGGTAAGCTACGTACACGATGGCTAGGACCTTATGAGGTAGACATTGTTTTTCCCAACGTGACAGTTAGGTTGATCACTATTGATGGATCCAATACACAGTTACATGCAAATGGTCATCGCCTGCGCTTGTATCAGCATCCATTGTCCAAGGCAGAATTCAAATCTAGATGTACAGCCGAAACAGGTTATCAATTCTTAAAAGGAAATGAGCTTGCTCCTTCCCCTTCTGAACCTTAGGACTTATTTTGCTCAGACCTTGTATATAAATAAACTCAGCAAAATTTGATTTTCTCTGTTTTTGTTTGATTTTTTTTTTTACTATGCTAATAAATTCAGCCTTGAAGGGTATCAGGCAGTTATGTGTGTGCAGGTGAATTGATGAATAGCAAGGTTGAGTACAGAATAAAAAGAGGAGTCAAACGATTAGTTTATGGAAGTTGAAAAACTTCCTAAAAACTAAGTGATGCAGCGTTCGGCCGATTTCCATGTTGTTACACCCTTTTCCGATAAATTGGTCGATTTTCCTGCTGTTACACCCATTTCTGATAAATTGGTCGATTTCCATGTTGTTACACCCATTTTCGATAAATTGGCCAATTTTCCTTTTGTTACACCCATTTCCGATAAATTGGTCGATTCCCATGTTGTTACACCCATTTTTGATAAATTGGTCGATTTCCTGTTGTTACACCCATTTCCGATAAACTGGCCGCTTTCCATACTGTTACACCCTTTTATGATCAATTGGTTGATTTTCCTTCTGTTACACCAATCTCCGATAAATTGGCTGATTTTCTTGTTGTTACACCCATTTCCGATAAGTTGGCCAATTTCCCTACTGTTACACAATAGTCGCTTTTCACGCAGTTACACCGTTTTCTTTTCTGACCATCTCATTTGTTGTTACACCTACCTCCGCCATTCTAGCCAAAGTACCTGCTGATACACTGATCGTTGTTATTCTTTCTTGCCACTTCACTCTTTCTTTTTCGCATTTCTACCAATGTTGCTACTCCAGCTCTATAATCTTTCCATGCTACAGCACTGTTGATTTGTTAATACTGCAACTATCTTTTTCCGCTTTCTCTGTTTGAAAGTGTTGCTTCATCATTACTTGACTTCACATCCAACAATTTCCAACTGATCAACTACAGAAAGGACTACATCTTTGCTCCAGTTGTCATATCTTCATTTCTCACACTATCCTTCATCATGTCAGTTATTCCACGCAACTCAGATGGTGGTTGGATAGTGCGATTACTCCGATAGACCGTTATGTGCGGTAACATATGAGGTATGTGACTAATCCTAAGTGTTAAAGTAATGAAGATATAAAAGCACGATTTCCTGTTTTGTCACCACTTGTGCTAAATCGATGCACCTGGAGCTAATCCGATTAGTTGGGGGGGGAATGAAAATATAGCCGTCTAAGCCATATTTAATACTCACCTTCACCACCTTTTCGACCACACTTGTTTTTGCTGAGACACTATATTCTATATGCAAACCACGTTCAAATCTGTTGCGTTTCTGGTTTAGGTGCTAGTCGCTCCTCCTACACGTCTATTAGACTCTCAAGCAACATCATGGGAGGATCAGTTGTGAGGTATGAACCCGCAAATTTGGACACTTTTATATTACACCCATAGGCCTACCAAATATTTCTCCAGGTCGGCTGGATATTGTATTTTGAGAAGTTGAAGGGGTTTAATGAAGACAAGGTATTGGAGTTTAGTCAAAATCTCACCGAAGAATATTCAATGGTGAATGGGGTAAGGATTCCAGTATCAAATGAAAGCATTGTTGTTGTGACAGGGTTTCCAACAACATGAGTCCAATGGTTTAACAAAAAAACACATCTTCTGGATGTTCATAAGGGTTTCCTCGTTGACAATGAGAAAATTCAGACAAAAGGTAGAGGTGTGGATGTTAATTCCTTGCCAGAGCCATGGGGGAAAGTTGCAAATTTTGTCAAAAGGTACATTACCTACGAAGGCAGGTACCAAGTTGTTTTTTTTCTGATTTCATCTTATTATCAAATCTAGGACATCATAAATTCATAAACATTCCTTATTTTATCCTCCATTCATTAAATAACATGGCTCATTTTGTAAAAAAATCCAAGAAATGTATTTCTAATCACAAACTCATCAGACTATTAATTCACAAAGGTATGGGCATTTCCAATAACCCATTACCTATTGTAGCAGACTATCCACATTCTATACTTGCAGATATGATTGGACCTCTTCCTGAGTCTCTGCCCTCGGCTGCAACAGCAGTCCAAACCCCTACTATCGTTGCCCATAAGACAACCCAGAGAAGTAAACACACAACCCATGGCCATCCTATCACCAACCAGACAAGCCTTGATGGAGTTGAATTGACACAGCATGTAGTTGTGATCGTGCCAAACGATGAACATCCAACTACTAGACCAAGACATGAGTCACAACCCTTGGCCGCAATAGGTGTTATTGAAAAACTACCCCCTGCTCCTAAAAAGAGAACCCCTGCTCCTGTATCTGGGTCACCTAGAAAGCGAACAAGGTCATAACGGTCCACTACAACAACAAGTCTGACTACCCCTTATGTTGTTGCACTGGTAGTAACACAAGAGCCACCTATTGTCGCAACAACTGTTCCAAGACCTACTATCACTGACGGTGGATTATCTCAGAAAAGAAAACATCCATTCAAGGGTAAATGTCATAAATACCTTGACCGAATTACATTAGCAACAACTCATCACCCTTCTGCTGTTGTGATAGAGAACTCTACAGAGATACGTATACCAGGTTTTACTTTGTGCAAAGAACTTCAAAAAACTATTCTCTCAATTCAGACTGAATGTACTCAAATCGCAGCAGAATCATCGGCTCCGCCTGATGATTTTCTGCATCATATGTCAAGTAATGATGTATAGATCATAGCAGACCCAGGTATACCAGAATTTCCTACTTGTGTGGTTGAGGAAGAACATCTTGTTCCTCCTCCAGCAATGAAGAAGAAAGCCTCTTCTTTCGTTTCTATTTTACCTAGGAGAAGAACCAGGTCTACCAGGTTTGCAAAAGCAGCAATTGGATGGAAAGCTATGGAACAGGCTATTCCTATTCTTCATCCATTATCCTCTATGGTTGATGAAGGGACTGTCACACAAGAACCAGTCTCTTCCAGTGAACTAACAATGCCAATAGAGACAGTTGCAAATGATGGGACTAGTATACAAGAACAAGTCATGCAGGATGAAGTTGTTCCACAAGAACCAATTGTCCAAGTCAAGATTGTTCCACAAGAACTAGTCATGATAGACCCATTTTTTACACAAGAAACAACTATTGACAGTATAACTGCCCCCCAAGAACCAATTACAAATAATACTGAGGATGTGCCACTTACCCAAATTGAGAGAAAGATAAGGAATACAGAAAACTCCAAAATTACTGCACTCATAACAAAGAATGAAAGCCTCAAAGCATAGTTAAATACCCTAAAACAAGAGGTGGAGACTGCTCAATAGAATAATCCAGAAGGGATAACCTTGGACATCCTAGCACTAACAAAAGTTGTTATGGACAGAAATAAATAACTCATGTGCTTTGAGTGTGGAAACATTTACTTTGAGACAAGTTATAAGATAGTAAAAGTGTCGGTTTCTGAAGGACCAACAACTCTCTTAGTCAAGATTGAACATTCAATTATTGCTACACATAGACCAACAAAACTGAGGAGATCTCAACGTCATAAGGTAGATGTTGGTTTACCAGCAGCTTTCAAACAAGAAACTTGGTTTCCCTCACAAGTTGTTAGTCAAGCAACTCAAATTGATTATGTTCTTCAAGACAAAGAAACTCGGACAGATTGTTGACACAACAGATTTTATTTTTAACACAACATTTTTCCATACAGGCACTTAGCAATTTATCTTAGCAATTTTGCACTGGAGGATCTAGTTCCCTAATTCAGCTACAAAGTAAGGTTTGAATGTGTTTTGCATGAGGACATGAAATGTATTCAATTGGGGGGCATGTTAGGACCCCGAAATGTCCCTTTTTCATCACATCTTTTGCCTATTCAACCTTATCATCTCTAAGCTAATGCCTACTATAATGCGTGCTAAGACCTTTTTTCCCAAGGTATGAATCATTTATCTTGATTTTATATTTTCATTTACTTAGCATGTTTGATTGGTAACATTCACATGTTTTACCCATAAAATGATTCAACTAATGATCGAAATGTATAGAACAGACAAGTCTTAAAGAATGGTCGTTGTTGTTACACCAACTGTTACAGTGATGCGCCAATCTTGGAAGTTGTTACAGATATGTGCCAATCTTGGAAGTTGTTACAACTATGTGCCAACCTTGGAAGATATTACAGCTATGCACCAATCCTGGAAGCTATTACACGATTGTTGCAACAGGTGCCACCGATTCTTCTATTACACGACTGTTGCAACAAATGTTGAAAAGTCAACAAGAAACATGTGTCTAATTTGATTTTCCCTTAATTAAATTAGACAATAAATATTAATCTATTATTTCATTCATAATTGAGTGAGTTGGATTTGTAACAGAATCATAATTGTAGTTAAGTGAGTTAAGATCAGTTGTACTAGTTGTAACTAAGCATGCACTAGTGAGAGTTCAGTTAATCAGTGAACTCACATGCAACTGAAGATGCACCATGGTTAACTACATGCATGTCAAATCCAGTGGAGACCCAGTTGAGATAACAGGTGAAAGGGACAGTTTGGCTATCAGTTGTGAT
>SNQJ01S0299701.1:0-10398 GCA_010110895.2 Picea sitchensis
TCATTAGCCAAATGAATGATAAACAAAGATTTTCCAGACGGAATATGGTTCAGAGCATTTACTCTTCTAGATTAGAAGAGTGGCTCTTGCATCACTCTGTGGAGTGAGCATCATGTATGATTACTCAGATAGAGTATGGTTTCGAGAGATGATGCAACTGATGATGATGATGGTGCTCATGATCTAGTCATGATCTAGTCCATATAACTATGTTGATGCTACCGAGTGAATGGTATGTTTTGTGCTCAAGACCACTACCTGTAATACCTCCCTAGCTAGGAGGGAGTGTTGATATTATGGTAGCTGCAGGAGGTATTTACCTCCACGTGTAAACCTGACGAGAATAGAAGACTCCGGGAAGCAAGAGAAACCCTAATGAGTTGGCTAATAACCCTAGAAGACTTGTTGGCTCAAGAAGATAATATGTATTAGGTTATTAGCCTCCAAGAGAAGTCGGCCAAAAGAATTAATATAAACTGAACAGACAGGTACCCAGAAGGAGAATTTGGCCCCAGTAAGTCTGCCAGAACCACTATAAATACAGGGCGCCAGTCTCTCATTTGACACATCTCAGCAGTTGCAGAGAGCCAGTTCTGCGCAGTGCAGTTGCAGTCTTGTGCGCAGGTTTGGAGAAGAGCCGCTGTTGTAGCTGCTGCAGCTAGCAGTTACGTTTTGGCTTGGACTATCTCTTGGCTAGGGTTTGGACTATCTAATCAGCTATTGTTGATGCGCTATCCTGGGGGAAAGGTGCGCTACCCTTTGTATGGCTATCTAGCCTAGGGTTTGCTTCCGAAATGATTCTTTGTCAAGGTTAAGGTGCTCGGAGGGTGGCTTTGGCCTATGGTTGGGTGACAAGGGTATTGTCAATGGTAAAATGAGCACACGTCCTTTATATTCTAACAGTCTTCACCCGGAAACTATTGAATGAGAACTAGCCCAATAGGACATCCTAGCGTCCCCTCCAAACCCGACTTGTAGAATAGTATAACGCCTTTGAGCACTTGTCTGGGAAAGGAGGTTTCATGCAGATGTTTAAATAACTTGATTATTAGATGTGATTGACATTGCTATGATCCCTGTGACTTATGAGCCCATGGAGGGTGTACTTGTTGTTGCAGGGCCACACCCGACAAACAGGTACACATGGGGAGATGATTAGTTTGGACCTCTATACAGCTAAAATCCCACCAGATGGATGCTGAGAGCCCAGCCAGGGGCAGAGACAGATCAAAGGTTTGCACCAAAGAGAGAGGAGGATGTTCCACTAGAGACAGCTTAGCAGGCCTAGACCCAGGGGGGTCTTGCCCTTCTCACTATGATGTAGGCCTTGGAAGGCCCACGACATCACCCATGTGACCCATGACATCACCCAGCGTTTTGGACACTTTGGATGCAGTTGTATACCAAGTGGCACGTGTGGTTTGATCCAAAGGCCAAAGGAGGCCTAACGTTTTGCTCATGGAGGCCAACGTTGCCTAAGAAGGCCTAACGTCACCCTAAAAGGACATGACGTCACCTTTTTTGTTTGATTTAGGGTTTTATTATGTCATTTAATGTAAAAACTAGATATTACATGTAACTGGCCATGTCGGCCTTTTTGACCTAATTCTGGTCATTGAAATTGTATAAGGGTTTTTACCCTTGTATTTTTCATCATCTTTCACTCACACTTAGTGAGGTCCGAAATTTGCACCCTACTTAGGGTTTATTGGCTGAAATTTTAGGTGCACTTGTTGGAGGAGGCTAATCTTGGACTATTTTGGCAATTTTCTTGGGGAAAGTGTTCAACTAGGGTTTTTGCTTGATGATTCTTGATGAATGTAAGTAAGATTTCTGCAATTCTTCTTAATTGAATGGTTATGGTCATGTTTATCTTGCATTTACATTAAGATTATGAAATTGCTAGTTTAAAACCCTAGGAAACCAAGCACATGTTATTGTCCTTGCTTTAAAAGCTTTTACCTACTAGATTTTTCCAAGAAGCCTTTTTTCCTTGAAGCATTTGCTAGAGGCCTTGCCATTGCAATACCCTAGCATTCTTGCTTCATCCAAGTCGTCACTTGCTTCATCTTTGAACCAAAGAAGGAGGAAAACTACTAAGGCCTAGGGTTACCTACACCTTAGTAGTTATTTTCCCCCTAGGGTTTGGTAGTTGAAGCCTTGCGTTACCAACACTTCAACTATTAATCTCTCTTGTCTTTGGCTCTCCTACTATCATCCTTTATCTTCAACATTTGTTGCCACCTAATAGACTCCATTTTCCCTAAAGGCACTAATCTAAGACTTTCTATTGAGTGATTGACCAAAACAACCATCTAAACCTACACTCCAAGCCTTCTACTAACCACTTCTAACATTAGAATAGCCTAACCTACTAACTTTATTGTTGTTGTTACTAAAGTAAGCTACAACCACATTTTGCAGCACTAAAAGCATCTAAAAGCAATTGAAAAAGTTGATTAATGCACAGCTTTACTTGCTTCAAGACAAATGCTAGTATTTTGATGTTAATGATTGATTATTCTTGGTCATTTTGAAGCTATTTAAGGCACTTATTGTGAAGTTATTGTCTTATAAATATTGTTGCTATAAATTTATGTTTACTTCACCATTATATCAGCCATCGCTTTTATTGATAAAGTCTGTGGTTTTATGAAGTACTAACGGCAAGTTGTACTTGCAAAAGATATAGTTTCTTGTTGCTTTGTTCCAGGCAAGTACAACCTTGATATTTCAAGTACAATCTTGATATTTCATCACTTCATTGGTTAAAACTCCTAGACTTTCTGATCAGTGGTGACTTGTGAGAGGGGACCTTTTAATTGATACCTTAACCTTGCCTTCTCAAACCCCCAGGCCACCGGGGACATCTCCCCTGGGCCTTCAACCCTAAATAGAAAGAGGCATCCTATTGAGGTGACAGTGATAGGATAACCTCAAGTTATGCCAATTTGCTCTCCATTACCCTTTCCTTTGATCAAAGTACAAATTGTGCAATAACACTACCAACAAGGGAGCAGTGACAGGAGGAACAACAACGGGAGCTTGAACTATATCCCATATTTCAAGATCCTCCAAGACAAAGATAAGCCTGGTCTTCCAAGGGGACCAGTTGCTAGCTCCAGCTAGCCTATCCTCTTCCCTCATCTGAGACACTGACATGGCTGTCTACTGAAACTCAAAACTGATGCTAAACTACAAAAGAAATCAGCCTCAGCACTTGACACACAAGCGTGAAATAAGGCTGTCCAAAACTGTCCAAAAATCTTCCAACTGTATGCTAGTAAGTCAGCCAACTCTTAGCCACCAAGGCTCTAATACCATGTAGACTTTTGAGGAACTAGATGGCTGCCCAACAGGTTTGTCTTTGACCTCTTGTTGGGCTCTAAGTTCAAGAAATCAAATCTGTTCTTGCCGCTGGTTTAGGACAGCAAACAGGTCTGTTTATTTCTGCAAAGAAAACTGTCTTCAAACTGATGGTTATATGCTCTTTTAAGGTGCCCTTGCAAACCTCAAAACATATAGCACTCCTCTAGAAACTTTACAAGCTCCTACTGCTGATTTAAACACTAAGCATACATGAAATTTGAACACAAGTATTTTTGGTCAACATGACCCTGGATAACCCCCCCCCGGGGAAAACCAATTTAGAATGAAAGTGTATATATGTGATGTCTCAAGCATGGAATACAACAAGTAAACAAATACAATGGAACCTGTACAAGTAGCAAGATCCTCTCAAGCTTTGCTAGAAGGTTCCAAGAAGAATGTGCCCAACCAAGTGCGCCCCCTTCATTTGTTGCCTCTTCTACTGAATTGATGTGCCCTTGATCCTCCCTTGGCTGTTTGAGAAACCCTTGCATGCAAATCTTTATTTGAATGTTGTCCCAAACCTCCACCAATTAGATCTGCAAAAGCTCGAGAACTACTAGTGCCTGCTAAGCGGGCACCCTCGTCCAAGAGTGCACCCTCCACCAAGAACCCACAACACAAAATAATTGGGCCTGTTATCCCCGATTTCTAGGGATAACTAGGAGATCATGTCTCGAGGCCCACAGGTCCTAGACATGGAGTACCGAGAGCAGGATTGACCTGAGCATGGCCCTGGAGGGCCCATCTTTCTTCTTCTTCATCAGACTTGTCTTGTTAGCAGCAACAGCATCCATCACCTTCGGCTTGGACTTGTATCGGAGAAGACTCTTGCTCCATGAGGTAGTTGGTCCAGGTATCATGGTATGTGTCATATTTGATCATTCTAACCTTCAGATATATGCATCAAATTTCTTTCATTTATGACGACTGCTTGGATCTTACATTAACCCACTTGACCAAGATGGGGGGGATTGACAGGGTACCCTAGCAAGCTTGTACCCATAGGTTTCGGTTAGCCACCAGGGGGGATTTTGAAGAGCCATCGTCCGCTCCCATCATATCATCGTTCTTACATCTTATCTCCCACTCATCTATCCCATTCCCCTAGTCCGGACATTAGGATGACCTGTTTGTGGGGTTACACCTTATCTCGTGGGAAGAAGGGGCTAAAGGCCCAAGAGGTAAAAGCAGCTGGTAAGAGATAAAAGCCATAAAAAATAAAACCTAGAGATGCCTCGCCCAGGGATCCCCGAGAACGCAATAAAAAGCCTCTCAACAAGAAACAAGAGGGACCCGAAGAAAAATGACAAAACAAGAACTAACCAAGAGGATGGGGGGTCTCATCAGGAGCCAGCCCATTATGTTCATAGGTACCTAGCAGTATGACATTGCCATTATCTGGTTACCACGTCAGGGCAGTGACCTTTGGTTGCATGGCCAAGGGAAAGGGGGTCTCATCACGAGCCAGCCTTATCATCTCTGTGAAAGTACTTGTGGGTAACACTGTTAGCTCTGGTCACCACACCAAGGCAGTGTCCTCTAGTTAGACCTTGAAATAAAAAGAAAGAAAAAGTAATAAAGAAAAGAAAGAATAAAGGCAATAAAGGGCTTGAAAAGAATTGCATCCATGACAAGTACAACTCGCCTCCTACAAAGGCACCCACGGATAATATCACCCATGTCTTTCACTATGTCTGGACATCCTTTGACCACACCACCTCGTGTTACATGGCTTGGATGATATCCTCTGGAAACTCTCCTTTTCTTATGGATGCTAGCCCAATAGGGCATTTTGTCTTTTTCTTCAACTTTGTATAGTAGGTCATTGTAATGTCTTTGAGCTATTGGATGATATGCTAGGGGTTTTATGCATGCATTTGATAAAATTAATGATGAAATATGATTGACATTGCTATGATCCCTAGGACTAATATGAGCCCCATGGGCCGAATTTTTGATGTCTTGGGGACCATGCCGCGGACCCGGTACCAAGTGGATGGGTACATGGGGAGATGATTATTCCGGACCTCCATGGGGCTAAAGAGCCCATCGAGATAGTTGTTGGGTTATCATCGAGCGAGAGAAACAGGACAATAATTGGTCGAACGCTGCGAGAGAGAAGAAGGAGGGCGATTTTCATCGGGCGGCTTTAGAGAGCCCGGCCGGAAGTTGACCCACTCTGGGAGTGGAGCGTGTCCTTTTTGATGCCCTGGGACGTCATTTAGGAGCCATGACGTCACCTCCGGTGTATGGCATCTTGATAGAGCATTTTGGCACATGTGGCGAGTTTGGAGGCCCAAAAAGAGGCTGCGTTTGTCATCTTGTCGCGCTTTCACCCTAAAGGGCCGCGTCTCCCTCAGAAGGGCTTGGCGTCTTGCTTATTGCTCATTTAGGATTTTCTTTTAGCAGTTTGATGTAAAATAGTATGATTTTTTGTTATTAGCCATGTCGGTTATTTTTAATGACCTAATTTTAATTAAAGTTCATGAGATGATATATATTGAGGATGCTTTCCCTCATTTGAACAAAACACAACTCACTCACACTTGTGAGAACCGATTTTTTTGCGCCATTCTAGGGTATTATTTCTTTCTAAGTGAGGCGTACTTGTTATTGGAAGGATTTTTTTGGCATCTTTTGGTATTTCTCTCCAAGGAAGGTTTACAACTAGAGGTTTGCACATGCTTTCTTCATGATATGTAGTGATTTTCTTGCAAAACTTCTTAATTGAATGGTTGTAGGTTTAATTTCTTGCATTTGCTTATTAAAATGTTGATTTAAAACCCTAGGTAACAAGCACACAAGTAGGTCCTTGTTTCATGTCCCCTTAGGAGAGAGCTCTTCAGCCATTTGAAGAAGGATTAGTGTGTAGCAAAGGCTAGGCTCATTTTGCTTCTTCCCTTAAGTTAGCATTCAATTTTATAGGTTGAAGAGGGTGACGTCCTAAGCCCTGGGTTATCTACACCTAGGGCCATCATCTCTTCTCTAGGGTTTTGAAAGCCTTGTCTTTAAACAACGCTGCTCTCCTCATCCTTTAAGTAGGTATCATTTATGCTGAATGGATTTTGCCAAGTTGACCTAAGGAAGGAGGAAGAAGCACGAGGCCTTGCTTAAAGCAACAGGAGTGAGCCTCTTTCCCCTGGGGTTTGGATTCTAGAGCCACGCTGCGGCCTGTGAAACCCTTCCCTCTTGTCTTTAAGTCTTCATGCTTTCAAAACCTTGTGCCCTTATCTTGTTTGACTCCATATACCCTAAGACAGCGATCTTTAGCCTCCAGCGTTGAAGTCTTAGTATCCAAAACAACTCTCAAAACTTTGAATTTTGAAACCCTAATCAACAAACTAACCCTAATTAATTTGCCTGCCTTTGCAGCACCTTAGAACCCTTCCCTCTTGTCTTTAAGTCTTCATCCTTTCAAAACCTTGTGCCCTTATCTTGTTTGACTCCATATACCCTAAGGCACTGATCTTTAGCCTCCAACGTTGAAGTCTTAGTATCCAAAACAACTCTCAAAACTTTGAATTTTGAAACCCTAACTAACAAACTAACCTAATTAAGGCTGACGTCACAATTGGTTATCTCATCTTGACACAGCAAATGTTGAATATAGGCAATTAAATGATGATTTGAAGCATTTATTGAGTAAAGTGTTGGTTTGATACATTGTTGGCTTGATCATCTTGATAGTTATTAATGAATTGATGCTTTTGCCATAGTTAATTGATGAAACGTTGACTTCATTGGTATCTATTGTTTTACATTACTTATTAATTGATATCAGATAGTCATTGAAGTACTAACCCATTGAGTTATAGCCTGCATATATACTGTATTATTGTTGTCTTGTTCCGGGTAGGTGTTTTCATTTGGGCATACACTTCCTTATTGGCTGATTAGCCGGACTGTCTGATCTTGATGGTAACCTGTGAGGGGGAAACTTAAATCTTGACTTTATACCTTTGCCTCTTCAAAACCCCAGGTTACCGGGGACGTCTCCCCTGGGTTAACCTCCCTAAATAGAAAGAACCTCCCCATTGAGGTGACATTGGGTGGGGAAGGTTCCTGTTACGCCAGTTTGGCCCCAATTCTCTAGCCATTTGATCTAGCTACAAACTGTGCGATAACATGGTCCTAAGCCTCCTTGCGCCCTCCATAAGAGATGGTGCCCAAGCTCTCCTCTCCCAATGCTTGCATTGGAGAAACAAAATCATTGCATTGGGATACGTGAAAACACGAGATATTGTTATTGTCTAAGTTGGAAGCTTTTGCTTGTGCTTAAGGCTAGTTTGGCCCACTAGGGCATCTCACTTCACTGAGTATTTGTTGCTACTGTAGTAACTTTAAGCTACAGCCATTAGGGCTGCAGAAAACTTCTCTTTACTTCAATCATAACTCACTTTTCAACCATCAAAAGTTGCTAATAAACCGCCCCTATAATCTACTAGTCTAAAGGAACTTTTTGGGTGGTTTACTTGCTTGTTTTCTGGGTTGAAATCTTCTGTTGTAGCAAAACATTGCTACAGCCATTTGTCTGTTACCAATATACTCTGAAAATTTCTTATAACAGCCCCCTAATATGTAATGTCCCCATTTTGGGACATTATAACATTACAACATTTCAGAGTGTTATGCCTACCCAAGTAGCCAGATAGGGGTGAAAGAGAGTTCAGGAGATATTGAGGGGTTTATTTGGGCCCGACTTGTATCGTTCATCATCAAGATCCATTCCGCACAGCTAGGCTTTGGTTTCGTTACATTCCGACGATTTCCATAATTTTGAGTTATTATGGGTCATATATTAATTAAATTCACTAAGGAGGTCATAATGGGCATATTACTTGGAGAAACCTCTTAGGGTAATAGCTCATCGAAATCGAGAGGAAGAGCATTACAGGATAAGATGATGAGAAGTGACTTTCAGTGGCCGGAGAAGCCATCAGGATGGATAAATCACTTTTTAGAAGCAAAATGGTTAATTAATTAATTAATTAAGTGATTTAATCAAGGAATAATAAAATAAAGTAAAAGTCACTTGGAGGGAAAAGGTCAACAACGAATTAGGGTTTCAGGAAGCTATAAAGGAAGGGTAAAGAAACCTAATTCATTATGCATTGTTATGATTTGATGTTGAGAGTTCCCAGAGGAGGAAGAGAATCGACCTTGACTGTTTGTGGATTTCTGGAGGAAACCACCACCATTGATCGGTTTCGGTGTTGAGAGACACACCCTAGCCCATCGGAGATACCATCCAGGTATTTCACCGTGCTATTCAGGAGTATCCAGTTACAGTGTACACAGCTCAGTCAGTGAGGGCGCAAGTCAGATTGAGGGTTTGTGGAGCTGCACGAGGTCCGAGCTCAGATTGCAGTTTCCTTCCGACCCAGTTGAGATCCAGCTAGGGCGCTCAGATTGAGTCAGTTTCCATCAGATTCTGACGGTGGAATATTGCAAGGCGCATCATCCATCCATTTAGGGCGCAGCTCTTCCGACAGGACATTTGAGGTTGCAGACGGAGCATCAGGGCAGATCTGGGGAAACCCTTCCGACCCAGTTCCGCATTTGGCGAGACGATCGTTTTGAGGTCTATAGCAGTAGATTCTGTTGGTGGAATCATTTGGGGTGCATCCAGTGTCCCAGGAAGTGCGCAAACCACCCAGGGGTCCAGATCCAGTGCCTCAGAGACCAGATCTGACATATGGCACTCATCCATTTCAGTCTAGAGGCCAGGCCGCTTCTATTGGAGCAGTTTCCAGCTCATTCCAACGGTCTATCCTTTCGGACAAGTTTTCCAGCTGGTAGCGGTTATCGCAGTGTTACCAAAACCGGACCGGAACCAGTAAAATCGGCCGGTCCGACCGGTTCACAGGGCTTATCGATTCAAACAGGACATTCAAACTGCTTTTGACCGGTTCTGTACGGAACCGGCCGATTCCATACAAAACCGGTCAAAAGCGGTTTTTTTTTTTCTTTTCTTCGTACGGCTGGAAAAGTGAGGGGATTTGCAAATTTTTTAAAAAAAGTAAAAAAAAAAGACTCAACCAACAAATTTTGACAATGAAGACCTTTCCTGGATGGATTTGGATCCCCAGACACATCAAGAGAATGTGTGCACAGATGTTGCAACTGTATCTTTGCCTTCTGGACCAGGGGAATCAAGCCAGGCTCGGAATCCCCCTATTGAGTCTACTCATGTTGAGGATGTAGATGATGACTCTGAGTTTGAGTCTTAGTCCGAGTCTGAGTTTCAGTATGCAGATTTAGACTATTAGATTGTGTAGTCTACTCTCTAGCCTAGACTCTAGAGTTATTTTTGGACTTTATAGGCCATTTAGAGCCTTTTTGATGATGTATTTTGATTTAGAATCCAGATATTCATATGACTATGGAGTGCACTTGCTACTTACTGTTAGTGCTATTTTGGTTTTATACAATGTTACTTGTTATATATATATGAGAAACTTTTCAAATTTTTGTATATTGGTTTGGCTTCACATGGACGCACATGAATATGTATTTTTTTTTTCAAAATTTGAATATTTTATGTATTTTTAGTGACCGGCTTTTTGATCCGATTTTTTTCTGGTTCCGGTTCAGTTCCGGTTTTTTGGGTCGACCGGTTCAATGATCGGTCCGGTTCTGGTAACCTTGGGTTACCGTACTTCTCTGGAATCGCATATTTTTGCCGATCTATCCGTGCATGCATCAGATCTGCCTTCATCTTCTGATCACAGGTATTTTTGTGCTATTTGTTTGTATTCCAGTGACAATCCATGAGATCTAGCTAACGATTATACTCTATATTTCCAGTATGTTATTGTATTTCCATGCTTGAGTCGCATAATACATGTTATTGGGCAATTAATGTTATTTACTTCCACATGCATCCTGTTATCCCCGATATCTAGGGATAACTAGGAGATCATGTCTCGAGGCCCACATGGTCCTAGACATGGAGTACCGAGAGCAGGAGCGACTTGAGCATGGCCCTGGAGGGCCCATCTTTCTTCTTCTCAGCCAGACTTGTCC
>SNQJ01S0299702.1:0-10398 GCA_010110895.2 Picea sitchensis
AACACGCGTCCCACGACTTCACCTAATAACTTCTCATCACCGCTGAATAGTAGAACAGCAACCAGTGAGAAACGCTCTAAACCTATTAATCAAAGAAATTAAACGCTACTACAATAAACAGGGAGGGAGATAAGTTGAAGGTTTTCACCCATTACACGCCTCTAGCTCGGGACCACTTATCTTTGCAGAATGGGAAAGATCGTTTTTCCAACGCTGAATAGTCTTGGGATTGCATTGCCATTTCCTTTCGGGGGCTTCCGCACGGAGTCCGTTAGCTTGACGCTATAAAACACGGGAATAAGGATGGCCCGACCCGATTTGCACGACTTCAACATTTGATGGAGCTCATGGAGACACCATCTTGATTCCGCATAAGTGGGAGAGAAAATGGCAATATGGATAGAGGCGGTTTCAATAGCGTGTTTTATTTGACATGTAATATAGTGTCCAACCTGCATTTTGGGCTTGTCCAAAAACACTCGGAATCCACGCGCAATAAGGCGGCAATATAATTCGGCGGCAATAGGTGTCCTTGACATCAGGTCCCCGATGGTTTATGAACACATCGTAATCAAATAAAGCAGGAGCATTCTGGCGGGAAATTTTGTTTCCCATGTGATGAATCGAATGAAAGGATGGATAGAAATACTACTAATAATAAGATAATGGGTCTGCAAGCACAGATATATAATGCGCAGGAACTTTGAAGCACTGGAAGACACAGTAAGCGTGTACCTTAGATGCGTTGTCTCGTTTATTCTTACAAATCCAATCTTATTGGGAAAGAAGGGAGAAAAGGAAGGCACAAATCAGAAATGTTTATCTTTTAGTTTCTATTGGTGGACACAAATCAGAGATGTTTTTAAAATTTCTATTGGTTTACACAAATCAGAGATGTGTTTAAGATCAAGTCTAAGAATGCTTTCACAAAAAGAATATTGTTTTCTAATTACGCTGAAAGGCGTACACCTATTGACAATGGGTACAATTAATGATCTTTTAATCTTATTTAACCTTAAACCCTAATATGATGGCTATGCATTGAAGATGCTGGCATATTCTTAGTCGTCCTCCAAAATCAATGGATCAGATTTATTGTTCATAACTTTCTTGTATTTATCAAGGCATCCGTTAACATGTTTACTTTTTAACATTTACTTAATCACATTAAAAAATTAATGTAAGGATATGTAATTGCCACGTTCCATTTATCAACCTAATGCAGCCAAACGTTTCATATTACCATAGAGAAATTACCACAAACGTTTGTTAATGTATACCGTTGTTTCCAAATTAGAGACATAGTCGTTGCCATCACTTTGATGTACGATATGTGAATTACATCATTTTTGTTATTTAATTGATATTTATTTAAATGACTGCGTTTTTCACATTTATTTTTAATCATAAAAAATGTTTTCTCTCAATTTTCACAGTTGTAGTATTGACTATTTAATTGACAATTTGTATCAATATATAAAACAAATCTTATTTAAATTATTATGGAAAAAATGCTCTCGTAATTTACATATTTTATATATCTTTTTATTAAAAAAAATAAATTATTCTCTTAATAAATATTGATTATTTAATTTATATCAATATATATAGCTTGAGTGGACCTAATGGTTAAGAACATGTGTTTCTTCTTAAGAGGTCACAAGGAGTAAGGTATGTATGCCTCCATAAACTTTACAATTGAAATCTTTATCTAAAATATCTTTATTCAATTGAAATGTGTATAAAACAAATGTATACCTCCATAGACTTTACTATTGAAATAGTTATCTAAAATATCTTTATTCAATTGAAATGTGTATAAAACAAATCATTTTTTAATCATTATAGAAAGTCCACTCATATTTGAGTGTTTTAGATATTCTTTTTACATTTTAGGGACTAATAGTAATCGATTATCAATGTTTTTATTAACTTGGGACAACAATCAATGAATTTTGATGGTTTTAATCAAAGTTTTACAAAATCATACTATTTAGATTGTAACTTAACCAAAGTTTTCATTTGAACCTCTTATTTGGCCTCTTTCCGAGGTTACAGAGAAAATAACATAGTCTATCTTGGTTGAAAGGCTTACATCTGCAACCTCATTTTTCGGAAATGAGGTAATGCTAGAAATGACTCTAGCATTACTTCTCAACATTAAATGTTTGAGAATGTTTACTCCTCCCATACTTAGTGCATAAAGCATGTCCTATTGACGTGTCTGCTACAGCTGCTACCATGCAAATGTGTTGCAACTGCTACTATGCAAACTTGCATACATCCAAACGTGCCTACATGACCATGTTCATACTTCCTCTCCAATTTCCCCAAGAATAACCCAACTACCTTGGGAATGACAAAGAAGCCCAATACCACTGACTCACCTGGGAATGATGAAAATCCATGATAGCAGGGTCGAGGAAATCTGCAGACTAACGATGGTGGCGTCGATGTCGCCTTTACTGCATGCTTTAGCGTTGGACAGGCGTTGTTTTGAATACACAAGCAAGAATGTGGCACTGTCAGCAGTCGCAGAGCTATAGTGGATTAGGACATAAGATTGGGATATTGTAAAGAGAAGAATATTCAGATGATTAAATCCCAGAGATTTCGACTGGCGGTCATGTTGGGCGCGATGCTCCTGCTATTGCTCGGCACCAATCTGACATACAAAGTGGTCGTGCTCAAAATTAATCATTCAAATGAACTTTGGTGTTTGATTGCATCATGGGGAAGGATTACTAGATTACCGAGATATTTTCCGCACCAAATCCTGGTCTATTTCACTTTGCCGCACCGAATCCTGGTCTATATTTGCCTTGAGCAAGTAGCTCATGACCCATCCCAACAATTCGAGTTGGCATGTTTGGCGGATCCAGATACAGATTTCAGAGGACTGGTAAGCTCTGCTGAGCGAGCAGGAGCCAGAGAGACTAGAGGAAAGGAGTTGTCTCGGAGAAGAGAGTGAGGGGAGGCAGGTTAAATATATTATAACTACATCATATAGACCTGTAAATAGAGGATTTGAACTAGATATCGATGAGTCAGCTGGTGGAAACGACCAAGTTCCCACTTATGACATGGAATAAGAAGATCGCTCTGTTCTTTCAAGGGTTGGTTCAATCTTTCCAAGGCATCTATCGAAATTGATCATTCGAGTCTCTCCCTTCACCTTGATTCATCAGGAGAAATGTGCATCTGTCTTTATATAATGAATATAAACCTGTAGCACTTGGTGTGCTCATTTGTTTAGATCATCGAGATCCATTGAGTCATTTTGGGCCTTTTTCCAGTAGCAATTCGAAATCTTGGTAGGAATAAAAAGGTGGGGGAACAGTAGGATTCGAACCTACAATCAAAGATTTATTGGGTGGCTAATTTTCCCTGTTCCCTTAGGTCGACGAATCAAATTTCTCTTATGTAAATAATAAGTGAATTACTCCAGTAATTATCCCCACTAGATAGTGCCCAGTGACTGGATCTGGTACTTTCCTATGTATCTCTGTAATGGTGAACCAATCCCCCCTCCTCATCTTATCTCTTTTCATGGTTGATCGGGGTTTCAAGCAGACTTTTGATCTTGCCCTGACCTTGATCTTTGCCTATTTTTCTGGATCTTGAGTCTCATCCTACAACATGGCTCCTAAAGCATGGACGAGGTCACCAATGATCCAACCTTTGAGATTGAGTTTCAAAACCAGATAAGTCTATTAACCCAAAAACAATTGATTGGATTGAATCAGTTGAACCCATTTCAATTCCATAGCCTATAAATGCAGTTCCAAATCTAATTGTCCTTCACTGCTATGAGTCACCTCCTTCCTTTCTGTTGGTTCTTTATCCCCCATACTATTCTCCAGTGCCTTATCTTTCACAATGAACTTACACCTACTTCTTGCTACAATGTTAATTCTATTACTAGTTATTCTTCACTCCTATAGTTTTTTCTTCTGCAGAAATGTTGAGAATTATAGAGGGAGGATTGAACCCAGACGAAGATTGAACCAAGTGGAGTGCAGAGGCACTGGCAACACGCATGAAAACCAAGTGGAAGTGATGCATGGCTACTACGTTCCATGTAATACACTCTTGTACATGCACATAAATCGAATAGGTTATTAATTTTTGAATTAATAAAAATTTTTACATGACAACAATTATTAAAATAACAAATTTTGTCTGCTTTCTCTAAGATGTCTCTTTTCAAAGAGATATAAAAACCAAGAATTAATCTTTGAGACATATATTAAAACTAAAAATTAGATTTATTAGACATGTTTTGGTATTTAACACTAACTCCACAACTCAATAATAATGTTTACTTTGAATACTTTGAATTGGCATCGTTAGTATTCAAAGAAATTCTCCAAACTTCCTGTCAACAAATGTTCGCAATAGTCTATCTATCCCTCACAACTGCACTTAAGTTGTTTGAATGGATGAAAGAAAAGCATGAGCAAGTTGCTACCTATTAGAACCACATGAGTAAAAATTGAACTATAACCAACTAACTGCTAATGCGGGAAAACAAATGACTAAATGGGAACAAGGAGGAATATCCATTACTAACTGGGCATATGGGGAGGAATATTATTTTTTATGTTAAATGGCACAATCAATCCCAGTCCATGTAGTTATCTATCACTACTACAGGCACAATATAAGCCAGGTCGTTTGGCAGTCTCTAAATATTATTTTTTATGTTAAATGGTATAGTTTGCAATCATAGTCCATGTACACACTGGGCACGCATTGCCTAACTACAATTTTTTGTAAATGCACAATAGGTACATACATAGATTGTCCTCCCTGATGGTAAGCAACCTGCAGTTACTTCCTTTCTTTGTTGTGTTTGATTAAAAGCACAACGACTGCCTGCAATTACTTCCTTTCTTTGATTTGTTTGTTTAAAATCATGGCGGCTAGCAGAGACAAATCATGGGGCTACTATAGTTTGCATTGCACTCCCTTTTTTTCCAAATTCTGCCATTGAAATTTCTTCAAAGTATTGGAGACTTATCTCCGAATATCGGAGGAGCAAGTCCCTGACTTTAGGCTGCCTTCTTATCATTTCAAAGTATTGGAGACTTGTCTACAAATATCTAAGGAGAAAGTCCCTAACTTTAGGCTGCCTTTTTAGCAGGGAATTGTTTCTCCGCAACTACCCTTGTTATAAAACAAATCGATGCTTAATTATTACAAAGTTCTCACATATTTGCATGTTTTAGATATCCTTTTCTCTTATATTTGCATGTTTTAGATATCTTTTTACATTGTAGTATTTATTATTGAGTTGACAATTTACATCTATATATGTTTTTGTAATCATTACTTAATAAATTCTTTTATAATTTGCATAGTTTTTTATGGCACATAGTATTGTTTTTTAATTGATAAATATCATCAATATATCTTGTAAATTAAGTAGGGTTTAAGATATATCATTCAACTCCAACCAATTTTAGAATAGGTTGGAAGAGATAACTTGGTTTCTCAAGGAAAACCTTTGGAATAGGTCACTCTTTTTATATTACAACAACAACTTGAAGAAAGTTTCTTCATACAAATATCTAGGAATAGATATTCATCCCAAGATCAACTAGAATTATAGCATTGAAAAAGGAATAAATGGAGGGTGGAAAGTTTATTATGGGCTTGAAAACGATTGCAAATCACTAGATCTTTGGATATGGGATAAAAAAACTCCTCTTTGAGACTATTGTTACTCTAGTTATTTTATATAGATGCAAGGTTTGCGGATGGAGTATCATCTCTACAAAGTTGTTGATAAACATAAAGTAGGTCCAAAATAATTTGATAACCAACAATTTCAAAAATTGAAGGAAGTTTACACTCTATCTTGTCCTCCGCATAGAAGAGAGTCTTTGCCCCAAAAAGAGCATGGCTATGACTAGGTACCTAATGTATAAGAACAAGTTAAACCACATGGGATATAAGAGGCTTCCTAAAATTGCTTCAAACTCCATCCAAAACCACCTTAGGTTGGGGATGGCAAACAATGCTCAATCTTAACTAAACCATTAGGGAATAAAGAAAGAGATCATATTGCAAAATTAGGATAATATTAAAAACATTTTTATAGAAAAATTTAAGGATAATATTAAAAATATTATTATAGCAAAATTTAAGGAGAAATTGTGGTGTGATAAAGCATTAGAGGGAAAAAGGAAAAGATGATCAACCCCAATATCGAATATCAAAAGTATCTCTTTGTCTTGACTAGTGTAAAGAAGAAAATAAACATTGCTAAAATAATAATAAATTCTCTTGAGCAACATAGTGAAACTTGGCTTTGGTCAATTACCAAAATATGGTGGGATGAAAGAGTCTATCACATTTGTGACACTAAGAGAGTTGAATATGAAAATCACTTTCTCTTAAGTGTCCATCATATACCTAGATTGTATCTCAATCTCAAAAGATTTGCCACACTGCCACTTTCTCTTATAGTGTCCATCAAATACCTAGATTATATCTCAATTTCAAAAGATTTGTCACACTACCAACCTTCCTAACCTTTTAGCTCAAGAAAACTATGGTGATCTTAGAACACTTCTTTTAATTCTTTTGGAGCACATAAATCAAATTAAAAAGAGTTTCATGTAATCTCTCTGTTTCTTAAATTCAAATAGACCAATGATATCTTAATGAATGTTCATCACCATTATCATCAATATATGTTTTTTAAGCATTATAAAAAAATCATCTCATAATTTATGCATTTTATGTACTATTTTACATTATAATTTTAATTATTAAAATATTCAATTGGCAATTTGTACATCAATATATAAAATATGTCTTTAATCATTATCCAAAAAAATTAAATTACATAATTGTTGGGTATGTGTTATATTCTTTGCACGATTAGTAGTTTCACCTGCCTCAGGAAACGTGTCACCTGCCTTGAGAAACGTGTCATGTATTTAGGTGGTTTTTTGGCACAAGGTTTTTGCTGATGGTTTTCTATTTCCGGTTAAGGAATTAGGGTTTTGGACTAATCCAGGTCATTGGGTTAGGGTTTTGGGTGCCACTAGCTCCTATATGTATATTGTATTGTAAACAATGTATCATAATGAATGAATATAGAATATGTTGGTTTTCTCGGTTTGGGTTTCCAGGGGAAAAATATTTGTGTAATGTTTGTATTTTCCATTGTATCTTTTTTGTTCCTTTACTGAATATATGTTTTCAATAGATATTGTACAAGGTTAGAATCTACATTTGGTATCAGAGATTTATTGGGTTCAGGGGGATGCCTTTGTGGTCAAGGGTTTGGCTCGAGACTGTGATAAGCCTTGTTACAGTGGGAGATCTGCGATATTTCTTTTTCAGGTGAAAAGAAATGGAAAGCAATTCAAAGATGGAGATCGAGAAGTTTAATGGGAAAAGTTTTGGGCTATGGAAGCTCAAGATGGAAGATCTGTTGGTGGACATAGATCAATGGATCACGATAGATCCAGGCATTTCACCTACAGGAAATTCTGTAGATGACTAGAAAAATTTGGATCAGAAGGCAAAGAGAAGAATCCGACTATGTCTCTTCGATTCAATATTACTGAATGTGTCAAAGGAAGATACAACCAAGGATTTATGGGAAAATTTGGGGAAGTTGTATCAGTCTAAGTCTCTAGTAAATAAAATATTCCTGAGAAAGAAGTTTTATAAACTCAGGATGACAGATGGAGACTCGGTGACAGACCATTTGAACGCCTTCAATACTGTGGTAAGTCAATTAGTATTTGTTGAGATTAAAATTTCAGACGAACATAAATGTATCAGTTTGTTGTGTTCTTTACCATACTTGTGTGATAGTCTGGTTGTAGCCATAGGTAGTAATGCAACTTCCTTGAAGTTTGAGGAAGTGGTGTCATCTTTGTTGTCGGAGGAGATGAGACAGAAGAATATGGAAGGACATAGCACAGACGCATTATTTACAAGAGGACGTTCCCAGGAAAGAAATAGATTTAATTTCTCAAGTGGGAGATATAAATCTAAGGGTAGATCTAAATCTCCTGGAAATTTTGTAAGGATATGTTGGATATGTGGAAAAGAATGGAACTACAAGAAGTAGTGTATATCCGAAGTTGAGAAAAAGAAGGGATCTGAAGAATCTTCTTCTACTGAAAAAACGACCTCCAAGGAAGAAGGAGGGGATGTGTACTTGGCCTCTTCAAGCACACATGCAGATCATGAGGCATGGTTGGTTGAATCTGGTGCATCCTTTCATATGACTCCCCATAGGGAGTGGTTCTACGAATATGAAAGGTATGATAGGGGTAATGTTTTCTTATGTAATGATTCAACAACCAAAATTATAGGAAGAGGAAGGGTCAAGTTTAGGCTCATAGATGGAAGGATTAGAACATTGCCTGGTGTTCCGCACATCCCATGTATGGCCAGAAATTTGATTTACGTAAGAAAAGTAGAAGATGCAGGGGTAAAAACAATATTTGAAAAGAGAACTTGCATGATGGTTCGAGGAGCAATGGTGTTGATGAAGGGAGTTCGGTTTGGAACTCTATATAAGCTTATAGGAAGCACTATTAGTGATGGGTGTAATAGCTCCATTGTTCCTGATATTGGAGTTGAAGAAGAAAGAACTCCTACAATCTCTGGAGAAAAGGTTATATTGTGGCATCAAAGACTGGGGCATATCAGAGAGAAGGGGCTTCGACTACTACACGGTAAAGGTATGGTTGAAGGTATGTCTAAATGCTCTCTGGATTTTGATTTCTGTGAACATTGTGTATATGGAAAGCATAATCGGGTAAGATTCCCCTCTGGTGCAACGAGGGCAGAAGGAATTTTACAGCTAGTTCACAGTGATGTTTTTGGAACTGTGTCAGTCCCATCATTGGGAAAATCTATGTACTATGTCTCATTTATAGATGAATTCTTGAGGAAAGCTTGGATATATTTCCTTAGGAAGAAATCTGAAGTCTTTGACATGTTTAAATTGTTTAAGGCTCTTGTTGAGAATCAAACATAGAAAATAATTAAGGTGTTGAGGATAGATAATGGCGGAGAGTTCCGCGGGAATGAATTTGAAGAATTATGTAAGAAGTGCGGTATAGAAAGGCAGAAGACTACTCCATATACGCCTCAACAGAATGGAGTTGCAGAAAGGATGAATAGGACGTTGATGGAAAAAGCAAGGTTCATGCTCAGTGGTGTCGGGTTAGGGCAAGAATTTTGGGTAGAGGCAGTGGGTAGTTCATGCTATCTGGTCAACAGATCACCCTCATCAGCATTGGATGACAAGACTTCACAAGAGGTATGGACTAGTAAGGAACCTTCTCTCACACATCTTAAGGTATTTGGATGCGATGCATATGTTCATGTTCCAAAGGAAAACAGAAGTAAGATGGATAAGAAGGTTGAAAAATGTATCTTTATTGGATATAAAGATGGTCTCAAAGGTTATAAGCTTTGGAACCTAGAAACTAAGAAGGTAGTGTATAGCCAAGATGTGGTATTTAGAGAAATGAAGGATGTTTTTAAATAGGAAGTCCTACCAAGTAAGGAATAACCATAGAAGATAGAGTTTGATTTAAAGGATGATGAATCAGACTCTACAAAAGAACATGAATCAGAAGAAGAAGATCCTCATACTCCAGTATTGAGCTCGATTCGAGAAAGAAGGCTACCGGAAAGGTATAGTCCATTTGATTTCCGTTCAAATTTTTATTTGTCTATTATTGATGATGATCCTAGAACTGTCAGGGAGGCAGTGGATTTAGAGGATGAAAATATATGGAAAAGGGCCATGGAAGAAGAAATAACATCTTTAGATAAGAATGAGGCTTGAGATCTAGTGGAGTTGCCAACTGGAAGAAATCCCATTGGAAGAAAATGGGTATTTAAAAATAAGTTGAATGAAGAAGGTAAAGTGGAGAAACACAAAGCTCGGTTAGTAGCAAAGGGTTATTTCCAGGTTGAGGGAATTTATTTTGGTGATATTTTTTCTCTTGTTGCCAAGTTAACCTCCATAAGATTTATGTTATCTGATGTTGTTGCATTTGATTTTGAAATAGAAAAAATGGATGTGAAGACAAAACTCCTTCATGGGGATCTGAAAGAAGAAATCTATATGAAGCAACCAGAAGGTTATGCTGTGAAGGGAAAGAAGGAGCTAGTATGCATGTTGAAAAAGTCCATGTATGGTTTAAAAAAATCACCAAGAATGCGGTATAAAAAATTTGATACTTATATGCTGGGACTTGGCTTCACAAGAAGCAAAGAAGATCACTGTGTGTATTTTAAATTAATTGGTGATCATTTAATTTATTTGGTGTTATATGTGGATGACATGTTGCTGATAGGAAACGACAAGGAGATTATCAAGGATGTGAAAACTCAGTTGTCCTCTAA
>SNQJ01S0299704.1:0-10398 GCA_010110895.2 Picea sitchensis
TTTCATTCGATTGCATTGTGAGTTGTCTTCCCATTAGCTATTCTCAGTTATCCCATTGATCCACACTTTCATTATTCATGATTTCTTAAGTTACCAAGCATCCTTAGCCTACAACCCTAAGGAGTTTCTTGGAGTGATAACACTCCCTAAGCCTCTTTGGGGGAGTGTTTGAGCACCCTGTGCACCCTTTTGGGGGAGTGCTACCCTTTTCTGAGCAAGTTTTGGGTTTGTTGAGACAAATAAGGGAAGAATCCCTCAATTCCTGAAGGTAGTTGGATTGGAATAGATGGTCAAGGCATGATCTTAGGGAAGATCCTCAACTAAAGGAGAGGAATCCTCAAATTATCCCAAAGATCTTTCAAGTGGTTGGACCTCTCCAAGGTTATATAAGGAGGCCTTATCATAGTGAAAGGTACAATGGAGATTGAGAATTACATCAAACTTATGATCTCATGAGTGAGATGTCATCAAAGCAATCAGTGGATATTATTTGAGCAAAGGGGTTGGACAAGGAGAACTGGAAGAAGCTGTTGCACCTTCATTCAAAGGATTGTAAGTACTTTTACTTGTTCTCATTATTAATCAATGCTTGGCCTGTTTCTTTCAAACTGATGCTTGTTCCACATGAGTTTGTCTGCAATAGATGGATCTATGTTTGAGCTAATCTCAATAGAGTAGGAAGTCCATTGTATCTTTTTTTGTTTTGTAGGACCTATCAGGGAGCTCAAGATCGAAGCTCAGCCTGGACTTTGCAAGGACAAACGTCGCTAATAAGGTACATATATTTCTCCTTCTCTTTCATTTATTAGCTTGATTAGATCTAAAAGGAAGTCAATGTCTATGTTAATCACTTTTCTGTATTGGCCTTAGGAGTCTAGAGACCAAGAGGGAATCCACTTGTCCGCAGGGGGATTCACCTACAACAGAAATTGGCGACTCCACTGGGGAGGAGCTCTGATTTTGGTTTCCATTCAGAGATCTTGTTTTGGACCTTTGCCCACTGATTTGAACTTCTCAATATTGTCATTTTTATTCTTAGATTTGTTTGATTTCCTCTTTATGTCATCATGATCACCCTGATTGACTGAATTTCATTGATTTTTTGAGTTTCTGGGCCTTTTTCTGAGATTTTGTAGCAGAGTGCCCCCTTTCCCTTGCTAGCAGAGTGCCAACACTCCCTGGTGGTCATACACAGAGTGTTGGATCTCTTTGGTACCCCTTACATTAGAGCGCTATCCCATTTTCAGTGAAAATCATCTAGGTTTTCAATTTCTGAAGTTCAGTTTTTGCCTTTTGCATTTTCTCAGGGTTTCATACTCTCAGTCCATGTTGGTATTGACCTTCAACACTCTGTTTTCTAAGGATTGATCTCTTCTTGTTTGGGTTTTTGACATTTTATTTCCTTGCCTTAAAGTCACTCTTTGTCTTTGTTGACCTAGAGTTAACTTGCTGTCTTCTTCTCCTTTATCTGACTGAGTGGAAACTTTTGTGAGGAAATCCAAAGGTCTGTGAACCTTTTCATTTGATATTTGAAGTCAATTTTCCATCATTTCTCTTTTGTTTGAGGTTTTTTGGTTCTTGTTTGCAATTTGGTTATCTTTGTCCTTCTTGTTTATTCATAACGAGAGTGTATTTTTGTTTTGTGTGAGGTTTGCTTCTCATTGTTTAATCCCGAACTCTAATTGACATTAGAAGTTTTACGTCTGATTATCATTCACATATAAGTAAAAGGACACATTTTAATGATTGGTTTGGATATTAGAAGGCATTTCTAAAATTTTTAGCATTGCATTGGATTTGATTGAGGACATTGCATATTAGTGTTTGATAGTGAAAACAACTCTTTCTCTTTCCTTTAAATAGCCATTCATCGAAAGACAAGATTGCTTATCATCTTCTTGTTCATTTTTTGGGATTTGAGTCATCATGCCATCAGTTTCATTGTCATACACCCTTTGAGTAAAGAACAACCGTAAAATCATCGCTAATTAAAATTTATCTAGAACATTTTTGTTTCGAGGATCTTCCACCAACATTAGACTAGGATTAGCACTTTGGATTAGGCTGTGAGTACAACTCTCCAAGTTTTTCAAAACAAACATTAGCATCCTGAGATAGGGAGAGTCAAATCCAATTGTCGTATAGGCTTTTTGGGATCCCCCTTTCACACAGGGGTTATGCACGAGGTTTCATTCGGGTGAGTTACAGAGATTATCCCTCCGTGGTTCAACTATTTGTAGTGGTCGGATCGTATATTAAGGGTCACTTGAGGGTATACCCACGATTATGTGTGGGAGCCTCTTGAGTTGATTTCAGACTTGTTATCCTGTCCATACGTTCGTATCGGACTGTCGATTGTACCCTCCCAGGGGCTGACTGCGAGTTGGTGTCCTTAGTTGCCATAATCCTTAGGTACTTACACGAGGCGACAGTGAAGGAAAGTCTCACTATACCTAGAACAGACATTGGTCAAAGTCACTCGGGCTCCTTGGAGGGTAAATCCACAATTACTGCGTGGAAGCTTGCACCAAGGTGAAAGTCCTTTAAGCAGGTCGCCATTGTAACTGTTCCACCATATCCTAGCCCCTTCTTGACTTGGTCACACGACGTTGGATTTCATCACCAACTAGTACGATCATCGAGAGAAGTCTTGCTTGCTTGGTTTTGATTCCTAGATTTTATTAGCGTATGCTGTTTCTTTTTGTTAGTTGGCACTAGATTTTCAGTGTGTACTGTTATTCTCCAAAATTGAGCCTGTAGACAATAAAGGTCTTCGTCGATCGCGTAGGATGCAAAGTCTTCCTCCGGAAGGCTACCAACCCTTACCTCCTAACCCTCCAGAAGACAACTACCATGGAGAGGTAGAAAATCAATCTGACGTTGGGAGTCTTATTGCTCCTCCGTTAGATAATTCAGAAGGCGCTTTGGTTACAGTTGAGAATCCCACTCCTTGCACTACATCTGTGTCGGTAACCCCTCTCGAACCACTTTTTCTTCATTTAGACTCCCTTGGGAACGTCATAGACGAAGAGGTACCACAGTTACCTGAGAGATATTTTACCGAAACATATATGGGATCCACAAAACCAACCTTTGGTGATGAGTATAGGACTCTTGTTCGTCCTACCACTACAGTAGATACAAATCCCACACCTTCTCATTCTGTATGGAGGAATTCATCAGGATGCGATCTCTATGAGCATTTTGAATCCTTTCGACAACCATTTAATCCTCATGACCCTCCTGTTGAAACTAGGCCATCTGGTCAAACTATGAATCACCCCATCGATTAGGTCATTAACCCTACTATTGCATCAACACAAGTCTATCCTAATGCTGGAATCATCACCTCTACTCATTCCCAAGGCACTTCAATCCCTACCCCCGCTTTTACAACCTTTCACTCTACAACTCCACATGTTCCGCAAGATCCTATTGGGACATATTTTCACCCGACAATGCAGACCCTTGCAAACCAAATACATCTGACTGGAGGGAAACCACCATCTAGCGGACCTATCCCTCCTGGAAAACCACCATCCTATGGCGGGCCTACCCCTCCTGGGTGACAACCCCCTTTTCATGTTCTTCCCTGAGGGAAACCTCCCTTTTCCAGTCACACTCTGGTCGTTAATCCACCACTGGCAGAGGGAAACCTTCGTCTGCTAGAAACCCTTCACAATCCCGGGGAGTATCTTTTAGAGGCACATTTACCCAACCCCATGTTGGGGGGCACTCATATCATAACCCACAAGGAGGAGTATCAAATCTTATTCCTTCTAGACCATCTTATGGACAACCTTATCCGGGTGACATCCCAAACACCACATGGAGTCCTCAAGGACAACAACCTTATCCTCCCCATGGATCTAATGTGTATCCACCTCCGGGATCTACTCCTTACCCTCCTCAAGGGAAATTTTTTTATCCTCCTCATGGGCAAGCAAATCACCTGGTTTATAATGCTCATAACCCACCAGGTTATGCGAATGATTCTCAGCCATCATCGAATCCTGTTTATCTTGGTCAGCAACAACCGTATGTAGGAGGACCTACTGGTTACAACTATCCACCTAACCTAGTTTATGGTCATACTGGTGTTCCTATTCCACACCAGTATCATCAACAAATTAACTGACAAATACCTTTCCTTGCGACTCTGGATCTCCCAGACTTGTCTCGGTTAACAAATGATCCTATTTTTCATTCACTGGTTTGGCTAGTTAGTCCAACTAAACTTCCTTCTGACATTCCAAAATTTGACAGAAAATCTGGAGAAGATCCAAATAACCATGTGATAACTTTCCATTTGTGGTGTTCATCCAACTCCCTCATGGATGATTCTACACGTTTGCGTCTCTTCCAGCGAACACTTACGAGCTTAGCAGCAAAGTGGTATATTGAACTACCACGTGCTTCTTTTCATGATTTCAACTCCCTTTCCATGTCTTTCCTCACACACTTTCAACTACCTATTCGCTACGAGACGGGTACTGAACTCTTGAATTCCCTTCGTCAAACTGACTCCGTGCATATCTCTGACCATATTCATCAGTGGAGACGATGACGAAGGATGATCAAGGTAATCATTCCTGACATATTATTGGCAGAATGGTTTACTAAATCACTTTTACCCCTGATCGCTTACGATGTTGCTATGGGTGGCGCAGTCACCGAGGAAGAAACCATTTCTTAGGATTAGTACTTAGATTTGGTTTATTCCCAATCTGGTACTTTGTATGATTTGTTTCCAAATGTTGCTCGAGCTAATACCGATCCATCCAAGCCGTCATCCTCATCTCATGCAGACGGTGTTATCGGTTCCGTCAAAACTCAATCTACTTCCCAGTTGACCACACTCTCCTCTACCTCCCGCCAAACTCAGATCTCTGAGGTGAATGTAGTTCAATATTCCCCTTCACAACAATCTGGAGGTAAGAAGAAGACAAAAAATAAATCAAAAAAATACTAATAAAAATGAACAACCAAAAAATCAAGCTCAAACCCCTGCTACCAAAGCAACCACAACGAAAACTGAAATTCTCGTGTATCATTTGTGGTGACGATCACTACACACGAGACTGTCCACATCACAATGAAGTGGCCAAAATTTTCCAGGGAAATTCACAACTCGTTGTGCTTACTCAACCTTTTCCACAGCAACAATCCATGGTTGCTCAAACCCCCTCTCTTTGGGGCAGTTCTATCCATCCTCATGATAAGGCCTTGACGAGTGCACATATTTATATGTTTAATGGGATTAATTTGACCACTCTCTAATACATACAATACACCAAGTAACCCTTACAAAGGACAGGTCACTAACGGTACCGGTACTTTACCAGATCCATCACCGTCCTCCGTTAGTCCTCCATCGGTTAATCCTCCGTCTGGACCACTTCAGATTGAGAAACCTATGTTCGAATCTATCTTACAACCTCCTAAGAGAACTATCCATAAATCTACCTTTAATCCTAGTTCACGTGCTGCCCAGAACTACAACATTGTTGAAGATTTGGCTCAAGCACCGTGTGCTATGTTTGCGTTAGAAGTTCTATAGCACTGCCCCAGTCAACGTAGAGTGCTCTTGGCCTCTATTGGTGTTGTTGATCCTGAGTCGTCCAACCATATCATGTTTAACCTGGACAATTATACATCTAGACTCTCCCATAAACTTGCTTTCCAAGTTGATGTTGTTGTTCACAATCAACAAATCCACCGAACTATTCTGGACGAGGGAGCCTCAACTTGTGTCATGTCTTTAGAATGTTGGAAAAGTTTAAAATCACCTACACTTAACAAATCCCCAATGATGTTACGCACCTTCGATGGGCAAGGTTTTCATCCCCATGGGATTTTACAGTCCCTGCCCATCCAATTGGGTGGAAAAATTGTCACTGTTGATATCGAGGTGGTCGATGCTCCCCTCGATTACAACTTGTTACTTGGAAGAAGTTGGTTTTATGCTATGACTTTCGTTGCCTCATCGGTTTTTCGATGTGTACAATTTCCTCATCAGGGCAAAATTGTCACTGTTGATCAGTTAGATTTCTACATGACCGATGCTCGCGCTCCCGCTACCAACAATATTCCTTTCTTGGGATATCACAAGATCACTTATGAAAGCGTTGGTGTTGGCTTGCTAAAATATTCTATCCTTATGGGTACCTTCCCTAGACCACTTCCACCGACTACGCATCATATTGCCATTGTCGATATGATTTCGACCACAACTTATCAATCTTTGGAATCATCTGACCCTTGGATTATACCTAGTCCGTTGGAATTCGATGCACTAGGTGACACTCTGCCCCTTAGTCCAGCCGAAACATCATACGTTTCTATCCAATCCGCTTCTCCCTCTTCAGATGACCAACATCTATTGGTACCCGACAATTACTCGATTCCATCATGGTTAAGTTCCTTGTCGTCTGCGATTGACTACATTTCCCCAATTTTTCCCTCGGATGAATCTATTATGGAAATGTTGAGAATTGACGAGCTACCTCGGGATGATAACCATCCTTGATCCTCTTTTCTTCCCCATCGTGAAGAAATTTGGGAAGATATACACTCTATCTCCCCTCCTGATGTCAATTTTCTATCATCTCCCATGCCTTTAACTTTCGATGATTTGGATCCAGTAGTTGACATGGTAATCTCTTCGGTAGGGCTATTGGAGCTTGATTTCCTTACCCCTGTCGTGACCCTCGACATGTGTTCCTTCCAAAGTGTTTTTCTTCCATCCAGTGAAGATCTCTTGGAAGCCATGATCGAGTTTTGTTCGTTGACATGGTGTCCTTCCAGGACGTTATTTTTCTGGTAGCCATGATCAAGAAGAGTCCACGAGCATAGTTTCTCTTCTCTGTAGCAAGCTCGTTAAAAAATGAAATAGAGGTCACGAGCATAGTTTCTCTTCTCTGTGGAAAGCTCATTAAAAAATGAAACAAAAGCTTTGAGCACAGTTTTCCTCTCTGTAGCAAGCTCGTTAAAAAATGAAACAACAATCCGGGGATTGAACCTGGAGCCCTGAGCATAGTTCTTTTTCCTGTGTCAAGCTCGTTAAAAAATGAAACAATCACCTCTCTTGAACCTTCATTTCATCCACCCTTATCTTTTTTCTCCATCGAATAGAGAAATTGGTGACAACCTCAAAGTCAGTGAATGGATTGAAGCTTGGAGGGCATGTCTCCAGCCTTTGATGATCATTCTGGAGTTAAGTCACTAGCTTTCAAGCTGGGGGCATACCGAGCTTAGTCTTTGTTCTTGCTCGTGCTTGTAAATACATGAGAATGCAATTGGGTAAAATTTTATCTCTTTTTCAGACCTGCATGGATATATGAAAAAGGAACCCCCTGGAGTCGTCTTTAAGCTCTTTTTAGACTCTCTAAACATGAAAAGATTGCTGAGTGATCTTGCTTCCTTTCACACTCGTTAAAAGGTTTGAAAGGGTGTCTTTCGAGTGATAATTTATCTCTTTTTCAGCCTCGTAAGACTAATATTATGAAAAAGGACAACATTGGAGTCGTCTTTAAGTTGTTTTCAGACTCTCTAAATATGAAAAACCACCGAGTTTACATTCTCTGGACTCATTAAACAATCATACATTGAAGGGCCCATATGGGACCGAACCCTTACCTCTTCCAGTTTGCTAAACAAAGGAAGAGGAACTTACCGAAGGTGAGTTATATCGAGCATGTGTTACCCTCCTCGAGCTCGTTAAATTAAAAAGAGGTACTCGTCTATCTGGATGGGGGAAAAATTGAAAGAAGCAAGCCAAGCAATTTTTGAGAACATTACCAGTAACCCTTACGGTCGCCCTTGAACACGACACTTTGTCTTTGCACGCATTTTAATCCTCCGAACCTTTGCACTGAGCCAATCATCTGAATTTCTTTTACTCCTTTGGGTCACCTAACGAAAGTCACAGCATCCACTGCATCATCAAGTTTTGGTCCATGTCATGTTTCTATTATTGTGCCTTAGTGTTCAAGGGAAGTATCTGCCTCGAGAGTCAGCCATCACAAATATCCTGTTTCAATACCCATGTCAGTTCATGTTCATTTGATCCACCAATTACATCTCTGTGTCAGTTTCATGTCATTGATGGGGGATACATCAAGGCCCCCCTTCGACGAGTATATTCCTGTTGACTTCAGCACATTATCCAGGAAATAGACTTAGAAACCAGTTAGTACCTTGGGACCTGCATGCCTCAATGGGTTTACATCATTGACCCCTGATCGAATGATTCCATGGATGTTCGAATTCATCTCATTCATTCACATTCGTCGGTATGTACTAGAGTACCTTGGGAATCATTGACATCAATGGTGATCTCCCTCGTGCTTGTTAACGGTTTACATCATTGACCGGTAATCAAGTGGTTTCTGCCATGTTTGACATCGGGACATCTATTCGCATGGTTAGATTTGTACTGCATCGAGATCGGTAAGAAGACCCTAGGTTGAGTGTCATCACTCTTATGTATACTTTTCCCAGGTTGAGAAGGATTTCTTTTGAACTATGACACATATACTGTTACATAGATCCACTTTGTATTGGTCGTGGCTATGTCTTGTCGTCTCATAGATCCACTGTGTATTCTTCGTGGCTACGATCAGTTCAGGTCATAGGAGTATAGATCCACATTGTATCTGCAGTGGCTATACCATTTTGTCAATATAATTATGGATCCGCAGTGTATTTTATGGCGGCCATACCTAAAAAGTCTTTATCACTTAAGCATAGGTATGCCTGCCTTGGGTTTTGAAACATGTCATAATATTTGTTTGATGGTTGTGTGCAACTTTTTCCGGTTTCTCTGTGTCCATACCCTTGCTCGAAAAGTCTACAAAGTAATTCAGTCATCATCGTATTCTAACTTCATACTTTGGGGGGCAATCTGTTACACCTCAAAATTACTCACTTCGATAGTGTCACAAGTGTCATCATTACAAGTGTTGTAAGTGTCGCATCTTGTCCGCAAGTGTCACATATTGACTACAAGTGTTGCAAGTGTCACAAACATCATACTGCCATATTGCCCATGTTGTGCCTCTAATGACATCACAAAGACACTTAAGACACCTCAAAGGCTAGTTTGGAAGAAGAGAAATTAGTTGAAAGGAAGTACAAACCTTTTTCCATTGAAAGAACCACTAAAAAAAGAATTTTGGAGAGGAGTGCTCCCCTACCCACTGTCAGGGAGTGTTGGCACTCCCTGAGCCTCTTTGGGGGAGTGTTTGAGCACCCTGTGCACCCTTTTTGGGGAGCTCTACCCTTTTCTGAGCAAGTTTTGGGTTTGTTGAGACAAATAAGGGAAGAATCCCTCAATTCCTGAAGGTAGTTGGATTCAAATAGATGGTCAAGGAATGATATTAGGGAAGATCCTCAACTGAAGGAGAGGAATCCTCAACTTATCCCAAATATCTCTCAAGTGGTTGGACCTCTCCAAGGTTATATAAGGAGGCCTTCTCTTAGTGAAAGGTACAATGGAGATTGAGAATTACATCAAACTTATGATCTCATGAGTGAGATGTCATCAAAGCAATCAATGGATATTATTTAAGCAAAGGGGTTGGACAAGGAGAACTGGAAGAAGCTATTGCACCTTTATTCAAAGGATTGTAAGTACTTTTACTTGTTCTCATTAATAATCAATGCTTGGCCTGTTTCTTTCAAACTAATGCTTGTTCCACATGAGTTTGTCTGCAATAGATGGATCTATGTTTGAGCTAATCTTAGTAGAGTAGGAATTCCATTGTATCTTTGTTTTTTTTTCAGAACCTATCAGGGAGCTCAAGATCGAAGCTCAGCCTGGACTTCGCAAGGACAAACATCGCTAATAAGGTACATATATTTCTCCTTCTCTTTCATTTATTAGCTTGATTAGATCTAAAAGGAAGTCAGTGTCCATGTTAAGGAATTTTCTATCTTAGCCTTAGGAGTCTAGAGACCAAGAGGGAATCCACTTGTCTGCAGGGGGATTCACCTACAACAATGGTGGAAATTTTTCATTTGCCAATAAACAAGCATGGAAAATCTTGGTTGGTGTAGCTGGCTACCAGAGCCGAAAGAAAAGTTAATGAGATGGTTAATTCATGTCTTACAGACATGAATGGGTTGAACACCAGGGAAGATTTGAACATCTTTCCTTTAGGTTTCTATGAATGTCTAATTGGGATGGATTGGTTAGACCAACATCATGCCATCCTAGACTGTCATAACAAGGCATTTACTTGCTTAGATGAGGAAGGGAGCCTAAGAAAAGTGCAAGTAATTCCCAAGGTAGTAACTGTTGGAGTTATTGCACACACACCTAGGATTTATTTTTCCTAAGGTTTTTCCTTGTTTATTAGTCATAATTAGTCATTATCCAGTCTCCTATATTTTAGG
>SNQJ01S0299708.1:0-10397 GCA_010110895.2 Picea sitchensis
TGAATATCTGCAATATCTCTGTGCATTTCTTTATTATATCTCCGCTCTCGTTTCGTGCCGAAAATAATCCGGATCATAACGACTTATTGTGATGTTAATTCAGTACAACGGAAGCTTCATTCGATGAATCCTCGGAAAGTGGTAGATATTAAGGCTAGAGTGGAAAAACTGCTTAAAGTCGATTTCATCTACCCCGTACAGTTGACGCAATGGGTTTCAAATCCTGTTCTGGTTAACAAAAAATACGGTACGATTCGCATGTGCATGGACTTTCATGACTTGAATAAGGCCTATCTAAAGGATAATTTCCCCACCCCATTCATTGATCAGATTGTCAATGAATGCATAGGCTTTGAGGCCTTTTCTTTCATAGGTGGTTTTTTCGGGATATAACCAGATTTAGATCAAACATGAATACCATCATAAAACAACTTTTATCTGTCTATGGGGCACATTTTCATATCGTAAGATGCCTTTTGGCCTGAAGAACGCTGGAGCCACTTTTCAACGGGCCATGTATTTTTATTTCCATGATCTTATACATATAGTCGAGCCTTATATCGATGATCTATCATCATGATCTCACAATAGAGTTGATCATCCCTCACACCTCTGAGTAATCTTCGAACGATGTCGCTACTATTGGACTCGCTTGATTCCTAGCAAGTGCAGTTTCTACGTGACTTCGGGTCATTTTTTAGGTTTTATAGTTTTGACAAAAGGGATCATGGTCTATCCTCTGAAGGTTGAGGCAATAGTTCAGTTGCCTCCCCCGTGCATATTCCCTCAGCTTCAAATATTACAAGGGAAAGCGAACTTTCTTCGGTGTTTTATCACAAACTATGCCGAGATCACTAAAGGGTTCATGGGTTTATTGAAGAAGGGATTCCCTTTCTGTTGGGATGAAGTCACTCAACGCTCTTTCTAAGCATTGAAATGCGTCCTTACATCTTCCCCTCTACTCATGCCTCCCAATTATAATAAATATTTCTTATTATACTTGGCCACTGCAAAGTCGACCTTTGATATGATCTTGGTTCAAGAGGACAATCTACTCGAAGAGCATGTGATTTATTACCTAAGCCGAGGCCTGTTTGGGCCAGAACTCAACTATTCTCATGTTGAGAAGCTTGCATTGGCAGCAGTGCATGTTGTCCAACGGTTCTATCAGTAGATCATGCTTCGCAAGACCACCGTCATTGCCATTGTGAATCCATTTCAATATGTGTTGACACGACGCATCATTGGCGAAAAGATCAGTAGATGGATTGTTATCCTCCAAGAATTTGACTTGGATTTTGTTTCCTCGAAATCAAAAAAGTCACTGGTCTTTGTGGAACTTATTTTGGAACTTCTGATCGAATCAGGTGATGTTATGCCCAAAGAATCTCCTATTATAGGAGATATTTTTTTGATCGCATATTCAGACCCCTGGTATGGAGATATACTAGTCTATATCTAGAATTTGAAGTGCCCCACCTTTGACTCTCGCGATGAGAATCAACAAATACGCCATCAGGCATGAAAGTATCTCATCCTCAATGACACTTTGTATTGTCGAGGTGTAGATTGTATTCTTCGTCAGTTCCTTATACACGAAGAAGTGGAACTCAATCTTAACTACTACCACACTAGAGAATGTGGTGGTTATTGGTATGGGTTGGAAACAACCCAAACGATTATGTTAGCACTCCGTAAATTTGTTCAATTGATAAACAAATGACGAAGGTAAATTTTTCAACCAAATTTGAGACCCGAAACTAGCCTTTCAGATCTGGAGAGGGCTCTCTCGAGGGGCGCGGTATCCACTCAGGATATGGATTTTAAAGTAGTGGCTATATTTAACACCTTTGATATAATGGTATCTGGTTATATTAGCACAATAAAATAAGATGGTGGGCTATGGAGTCAATTTGAGGAAACAACAAAAAAAAATGACTCAGTGACTGAACTTGAGAGGATGAAGGCTAAGTGGGCAACAATATTCAATGAAAAATAGTAATGTGTGGCAGAAATAAATTATAGGAAGTAACTCAGAGCACCGCTGTGAGCGAATTCAGAGTTAACTTTCAGAAGAAAACATTTTTTCTAAGTGGCGCGAACAAGGGGTGTTGCATAGCGAATCCACAGGTTCGATAATTCATTCTGAAATAGATAGAAAAATATATGAATAAGATAATAGGGAGAACATATGCAAGAAAGGGAAATAATACATCCAACTGGTACAACTATAATCTTCACATCAAGTTACAGAACATTTGCCTTAAGTTTCGGTATAACTTAAATTACATACAATAGCTACTGCCTATACCATTTTTTCCAACCAACCTGCCTTACATCGAAAATATGAAACATATAAACGAGGGCGTCGCTTGGGCGACCCTACTTTCTAATTGCTATCCTTAAAATCTAGGAAACTGAGTAGTATGTGTTAGAGACTCTTTGCATGGCGCTTTCCAAAAATAAACAATAATCATGTATGTTTACACATGACTGTTGGAAAATTTTCCACAAGGATCTGATCATCGATCAATTCTTGATATGAGAAAAAGATGTGTTAGTATTTCCCTTTGATCAGATGTCTAAGAAAACAGGTGTCTGCGAGGAACTCGCTATCTGCTATAACGGCTTTGATTTCTCTCACGCACTCATTTGCTGGGATAAATGTGCACAACAAGTAGTTGTTTGATGGTCACGACCGTTATCAAAATGGTAGAGTGATTTAGGGAAACGCGTCCTTCAAAACTACCAAAATTTGTCTTATCTTTGCGATTGCAGAGACGAACACCAGCTAAACATGTTTTTTCTTGCGTGTTGGCGAGGGCCATGTGGGCTTCCTTCTCGACCGCTTGGCATTCCCTGGAATCCTTTGTATGATTTTCCTCTCACAGCCTATGTGCTTCACGCAGCTGTACAATGGTGTATTTCACCTCTCTAAGATGTCTTTTTAACCATGCCACGTTCCCTTCGCGACCTTGCCATGATGATGCTCCTATAGTCTTCGTCGCTAGTTGTCACCTCAACTCCATGTTTTCCTGGTAGAGTTTAGCGATAGCCAGTTTTTCCTGCTTTAATTACTGATATGTCTCTTGATCATTCACTCCTATGGTATCCATTTCCCTTATTCTGCTCCTGCTTTCGTGGCTCGATCCTCCAGCAAGCTCTAGTCCGATGGTGTGCATGGGTAGTTCTTCAGCCACCGATATGGCATGTGGCTCTTGTGAAACTCATGCTTCCCCAACTTCCTTGTTCTTATTTGGCCTGCCCCTTCTCCGAGGTATTTGTTATTGGGGAGACAGGGCTTCTACTATTTTTCCTCCCTGTGCAAGTCTTTCTTCTTCAGGTTTCACGCGGTTTGATCTGATTGTCTCTATGGGTAAAGGAATAACTCCTTTAGCATCCATGGGAATGCCTATTGCAGGTAAGAATGACTCCCAGTAGTTTTGGATCTTGGAACTAGCAATTCTACTGCTCCGTCCACCTTTCCTTATGCTTTGGGAGGTCCCAGTCGTTTTGGGTCTTGGAACTAGCAATTTTGTTGCTCCGTGCACCTTTCTTTATGCTTTGGGAGGTCGCCATGGTGCGACCAATATGTATTTTTCCCACGGTGAATCCAGCAAATGCACGGGGAGGGAATTTTGATCAACCTGAATTGGCAAGGGAAATTGCAAACAAGGTGCAGGCCTAGTTTCACAACTGAAATGGGTGTTGAGAATATGAAATTTATAATGAGTCGGGTAGAAGGAGGAATCATGTCGGAGAACAGTGAATTCATGGCAATGGGATGTTTTGAATCAAATTGTAGATTTTCCATGGCACATCCCCACATGTAGAACAAAGGTGATAATGTTTTCAAGGCATGCATGATACAAACGTCGCGACTTTTCATTCCCTCGACCTTCATGATGAACTAATAATAGTTGTTTCACTTGTCGATGTGACTTCCATTAACTACTTGATTTGACCTGGGGCACGTGGAGATTGATTTCTTAACAGGACTCAACTCTTTGGAAAATACATACTCGTACCACTTACACATGTTTCGACCCTAACATCCCTTCCCGTTTCCAAATGCCAACCGACCACTTGCTGACTTTGACCACATGGTGCTACGTACCTGAATTCACATGTTTGGGTGCATGGGCCATACCTTGACTAAAACTGACTCTAAATGAAAAAAAAAATGGCGGCGTTAACAAATTCTACGATCCAGTTACTTTTGGCCTACACTAATCAAGGATTTCATTGAATCGGTCAAGAAGTGCCACCTGTGTCAGATCGTCTCTTGGAAGATGAGTGCACATCCTTCTCCCATGTTTCTTGTCATTATTGTTGGTCCTTTCACTAAGTGGGGGATTTATTTTACCACATTCCGCCCAGCTTAAACCAAGGGGCATTGTTATATCATCGTAGGAGTAGACTACCTCACAAAGTGGATCGAGGCTATGCCAACATTTAACAATGATGGCGAAACAACAACTCTCTTCATTTTTAACCAGATAGCAGCAAGGTTCGACATCCCGAAGTAGATTTTCACTGACCATGGCAGTCACTTCCAAAACAAAATGATGTTTGAGTTAACATCAAAGCTTGGGTTGAAGCAAGAGAATTCATCACCCTACTACCCACACGCGAATGGTCAGGTGGAAGCTGTGAATAATTCCCTCAAGACTATTTTGCAACGAACGATCAATTCTGCCAAGTTAAATTGGCATTTGATGTTGTACTCGACGTTATGGGCCTACCGAACGTCTGTAAATACTTCCACCGATTTCTCACCTTTTCAACTCGTTTACAGGCTATAAGCAGTCTTGCCTATAGAGTTCCTGATCCCATCTCTAAATTTGGTAGTAGAGTTATTTACAGACAATTCACCGCTTGATAAATGCCTATTATATCTCAAGTATCTCGATGAGAAATGTTGTGATACAGCCTCGGCCAACGAGGCTCACAAGAAATGAATCAAGTGTCAATATGATCGATTCATTTGTCTTCAGATCTTCGCGTAAGGCAACCTTGTCCTGGTCTATGACGAAGATAAGGATCCCCTAGGGGCAGGCAAGTTTAAACCCATGTGGTTCAGACCTTTCATTGTGAAGGAGGCCTTAAGAAAGGCACTTATGGTCTGGTTGACTTTGAGGTAAATTCTTTAGAGGAGCCTAGAAATGGGCTTTACCTCAAGAAGTATTACTCATAGGTTGGTCACATAGGTGACTTATTGTACATATGTATAGTTCTTATATAGTTAGTTTTTTTTCTTCTTTTTTTATCGATGTGTTGTTATTTATGTCATCGTTTTCACTGTGGAAGATGTCAAGTGAACTGAAGGTGTTCTTTAGGTTCATGGACGGTGCTAGCCGACACACTTAGAGTCTTTCTTCCGTAGCGTGGGTGATTTTCACACCTCAAGGCCAATTTCTATCTTCTAGAGGTATCTATCTAGGTGACTCTACAAACAATTTCATCGATTACAGCGCAGTGGTAGAGTTGCTTCATGATGCTTTGTCACATGGCATTTCTCACCTTCGGGTTTACCTATATGCTCAGTTGGTTGTGTCCCAGGTGTTATCACTTTAATAATTTGGTATGGACTACAAATTTCAGATTTAGCAGAGGGATAAAGTAGTGTAGAGATACAATGTGATTTGGAGAATCGGGCTACATCTAGCAGAGAAGGGCCAATATAGCGGAGGCACGAAAGGTGGGGCCTGACAGACCATAGATAATGGAGCGGCTTAGATCAACAACCAATACCCATATCAGACAATGAAATAGCACAAGGTTTAATTATGTGAGAGCGGGTTGGGGAAAATATTGTGGTTTCTTTTCGTGGACGCGTGGCAACACCAGAGGTACATCGGGGCGAAAAGCGGTCTACTTAAAACTATTTTTTCCAACCTTTGATATCGGAAGTTGATGGTATTATCACATGCTAATCTCCATATTATTTTACCAAAGAAGAGTGTCCTTGTGTTATCTTTCCACGCAGATTTTAATACTTTTTCACCAGCTCCCTCAAGCTCCCATCACCTAAATCGTTCACCCAATGGATCATCCAAAACGGTCATGTACTCTATGAGTAAAAAATTGGCAAATATCCAAAGCCTATACCTAGCCTTAATTCTTATCTAAATCCCTTAGTTCCGTAACTTCATTCATTTTTACCCTTATATTCATATTCCCGTTGAAAATAAAAATATTCCTTTATTAAGCACCCTAATCCTATCCACAAAGTCATGTGTTAAGCCTCATATGCCCAAAGTCCTTAGAAAATAGAAAAAATGGATTTATTATTATTAATATAAATATTTTTATATTAAAATATTTATATTAATATTTAATCCAATATTTAATTTATGGAATCACATCAAATCATATCATGGGAATGAATCTCAATTTATAATGCGGAAAAGTCAAAGGCTGGATGGAGGGTGCACATACATATCGGGGATTGAAATAGAAAGGAGGTTAATTATGTGAAGGTGGGCCAGGAAAAACTACCATGGTTTATTTGGAGGACACGTGTTTTTACATGGAGCACAGCGGAGGTAAAAGAAGTTTGTATTAAACCACTCCAGCCAAAGCCCGATGTAATAAATGCACCATTTATCATATGTTTAGTGTGCGGCATTTTTCCAGGAGTGCATTTCAACAACAAATGTGGAATTTCTAATAAATGAAATTCCTCCTCACAGTGAAAAGGTTTTACGGAGGTAATATATAAGTTTACAAATTAAAGACATTAATGCTTATTTCCATGAAAAAGATTTAAATAGGAAGATGCAGGTGAAGAAGACTTGGATAATTCTTTATCCAAGGATTTACAGAAGTAAAAGAAGAAGATAAAAAATATTTTACCAAAGACTGTAAACTGGAAAAAAAACACACAGTAAATGTTTTTTCATAGTGAAATGGTAAATTGGAAAAACATTACACAGTAAATGTTTTTTACAAGGAAATGGTAAAAGTAAATGTTTTTTTACAATGAAATGGTGAATTTGGCAAACAAGACATGGTTTTAAAAACCACAGGCATGAATTAAATTATGAAAATTTAATTCTACGGGATAAAAAAATATTTGGGAATTATTTTTATTTCAAATATATTATTCCCAAATATTTAATGAGAATATGGATAAATGGGATTAAATTTGAAAGAGTATAAGTGAAATTTCAAAGAGAACGTGGCAGAGGAAGGAGCTAGAGCGTCAGAGGAATCTGCAGGGATCATGAAACATTTTTTCTGAAAATTGTCATTTGTAATCATTGTAGAAGATGAACCATTTATGAGTATATTAATGATGGGCAAAAGTGCAAGGGCACAATTCTGGTGGTATTTCGTGTGTTCTTTAATTCCAATTGCATTTTCTTCTGTTTAAATTGGAGAGTTAAAGGCCCAGAATTCATATTATGATGCTCTTGGCTTAAGCAATTTAAACTATGTAATTGTCTTCTTAACTAATTCAGAATTCATTTTATTAATGCTCTGATGCAGTTACTTGTTTTTCCCCTTTCCTCTTACACTCTACAAATATCAATTCACAACTTAGATTCAGTGCCTTATTTAGCCTTTATCCTCTGGAGAGTTCTACCCATTGATCATTGTTTTCATTCATTTTCAGAAATTTTGACTCCATAGCCCTGTGTGTTCCTCCCCTTCATTGCCAACAACTTTATAAAACCCCCAAAATAAACCAAATCTAGCCAGCAATTTCCATAGATATATCATGTGACATGAGAGACCCCTCTCTGAGTTGAGCCAGCTAGTTCCCAGCTCTAAAGTAGGTTGAAACAATTACGTCTGTCATTTGTCTATTCAGTCGGACAAAATTTATAGAGTGTTAATATTCTAGCGCCATTGTCGGGGACGAAATTGAAAATTTTTCCCTGGGAAAGAACGACATGGTTGAGTTCTAAGGTCTGAGAGCAGCAGACACTTAGGCACATATTGGTTGTATTCTTGTTTTGGCAACTCCACAGATCAAAAAATCAGTTTGAAGGTGATTCCATTGGTAGAAGAATCCATAAATTTAAATTTTTACTGGCAACTCCACTCTCAATGTAGAACTCATCTTCCAAAACATCATTGGCGACTCCATTGTCCGAAGATGAGTTTGATATCTTCAAGGTATGCTCCAATGAATCGATCTTATATTGTTGGCTTTTCAAATCACATTCCTCACATAAATTGGAAAAAATATTTACCTAAATTCGAAGATGGGAAAGGAAATGATGTTGCCTTGCACTTGATTAGATTTCACGTGCATATATGTAAGTTGGGGTTTGAATTTCATGAGGATTGTTTGATGAAATTTTTTATGGATACTCTAGAGGGGAAAGAAATATTATGGTATGAAGGTTTAAATCGAGGCAACTTATACTCTCTTAAGGATTTCCACATAACATTCTTTAAGCATTATGGAGAATCTAATCCATCATTCCTAGTGTTTGAAGATTGTTGTGAATTTTGTGAACATTTCATTAAGTACATTAAAAATGTTTTTGGTGATGAAGAGTGTATGAATGATGAAATCATAGAAGCCCTTTATAAATATTCATCCAAAAAACAAATAGTATCCCCTCCTTTGGTTGAAGGTGAAGTTGATCAAGAAATTTTTGTTGAAAGTCATTTTCCTTCCCCTGAACTTGATGGATATTTTCAGCAAGACAAAGTGTTTCAAGGTTGTCTTTCTCCCCTTATGAATGATATGGTTGTTCAAATTCTAAGTGGCCTAGACATGGATGAGGATTCTGAAACTGCATCTATGGAAATTTCCAGCAATGAACAAACAAATGACATAGAGCTTCAGGAAACAAACAAAACAGCATATGCCATTTTCAATCAAAATACAAAAAGATAATGAAGAGGCAGTGGTTTTATTTGATTCATTTAAAAATCATGGTTTTGAAAATGCATCCATGGGAACTCTAAACTGTGAAATATTGCATGTTGTTATCTTTTCACATTTGCAAGAAGATTATGAGCAGGAACTTATTTCTATTCATTCATTTGAAAGTCAAAATGACAGTCCTCAAGCAAATTTCTAGAAGTTTAATGAAACCAAATCAGAATTGTTTGATGAACAAGAGGATGCACATAATATGGTTGTCACATTTGAAGATGTTCAATAATGTATGAATGTTTTTGTTGAGATTCATTGGAAAGTAGACAAACCTATTGTTGCCATTTCATTTGAAAATGTTTTCAAAACAAAAGAAATAGAGAAAGAGCAACAAACACTTATGAAAGAGGCTCATCTTTCTGTTTTTTCTCATTAAGAAGAAATGATTTTTCATGGTTTTCAATATCTTTTGGCCATCTTATTACAGTCTTCAGTGAAGGAGGAATTTGTTTTATTCATAAGCTCAGATTTTGGATTCAATTTTTTCTTTCAGCTGCCATCTTTTACATTTGTCTGCCAGCTTAAGAAAAATGTGAGCAGAGGAGAATCAGGAAGCCAATTGCTTGATTGGCTGCATTGGCACTTTAGCATCACTTGATTGAGTATTCATTTAAGCATTTTTAGAGTAGGTAGGAGTGTGCGATTAAGCTTGTTGGTCAAGCATTTTTCAGTTTAGATTTCCACTATTGTGCACAGTCAGTTTTCAGCAGTGTATTCAGTGTTCAGTATCCAGTTAAGAGCGTTGTGTAGAATTTGGTTTTCAGCAAACACTAGTGATATGTCGAAGCAGGGTAAACACACATGTTTTGGGATCATCCCAATGGATGAGGCACCGGGTCTACTAGTTCTTTGCCACCTCACTGGGAGGATAGCATCCCCAATAGAAGCCTATGTTATCACCATAACAATTTGGTATGGACTACAAATTTCAGATTTAACAGAGGGCTAAAGTAGTGTAGAGATACAACGTGATTTGGAGGATTGGGCTACATATGCTGGAGAAGGGCCAATATAGCGGAGGTGTGAAAGGTGGGGTCTGACGAACCATAGATCATGGAGCGGCCCAGATCAATGGTCAAGACCCATATCGGGAAATGAAATAGCACGAAGTTTAACTATGTGAGAGAGGGTTAGGGAAAATACTACGGTTTCTTTTCGTGCATGCGTAGTGACACCAGAGGTACATTGGGGAGAAAAGAGGTCTACCCAAAACCGTTTTTTCCAACCCCCGATATCGGAAGTTTATGGTATTATCACATGCTAATCTACAAATTGTTTTTCCAAAGCATCTTGTCCTTGTGTTATCTTTCCACTTTGATTTTGAGACTTTTTCACCAGCTTCGTCAAGCTCCCATCTGTAAGTTTTAAACCTGCGAAGTAAAGCAATGCATATATATTCTTAAGCAATACAGAAATTAATCAATGGCTCATACACAGAATACACAGAGATCTTTACCGGAAACCCTCAACCGGGAAAACCTTTCTTTTTCATTAT
>SNQJ01S0299709.1:0-10397 GCA_010110895.2 Picea sitchensis
CTTAAATATTTATCAGTAATATTCAACACTTTATCATTATCATTCAATATATCAACATCAACATAGATCAAAAGTGCATAATAAACAATCACATAGAAAAAGTACACCAAAATTTATGTGGAAACCCAAATGGGAGAAAACCATAGAATGATTTTATTATATATCAATGAACACATTCATCTGAGGCACCGACTTCCCAATTCTCCAGCGACAACTAGAAGGAGTCTATGACCCCCTATTTACAAGCTCCAACCTGAAGGAAGCTACAAATCCCTGAATTCTCTGGCTCCAACCAGAAGGAGGCTACAACCCCTTTATTCTCAAGCTCCAACTTGAAGGAAGCTCCAACTCCCTTTGTTCTCCGACACCAATCGGAAGGAGGCTACAACCCCCTTTCCTTGCCCCATCCTGCCACCCTGAAATATAAGTGTAGAACAAACTATCACTACCACAATCACTGCCATTGTCACATCAACCTATCACTATATCCAAACTGTCATTGTATCAAACCTATCAATTCACTGTACCATCAACCTATAACTGATCATCAACATGTGCTATGCCAAACATGTACCATACCATGCATCAACTATGTACCAACATGCATCAATCATGTAACATAAGATATGCCAAATGATGAGTAGCTAATCATGTACCATAAACTAGAACATCAATATGTAAAACTTGTAGCTAATCATAACATAAATGATGAGTAGTTAATCATGTATCAATCATGTACCATATACTAGAGCATCAATATGTAAAACTTGTACCATATGCCATAGCATCAATCATGAATAGACCTATACAATATCATCAATGAAGTGCCTCATGCATATGCCACGATATACCAAGAGTAAACCTCATCCTTATATTAATATCTCAAGGTTATGTCATATACCAAACTATATGCAAGAGTATACATCTCTCAACCATGTATCCAAGTTGTACCTCAATCAAGTTCCAATGCCTCAACAATATACCAAGCATTCCTCAAGCATGTACCATATCCAAACTAACAAGTAACCTTCAAATCATACACATAAACATACCTGTAGTCCTGTAGTTGACCTAATATAAGATTTTACAGAGTTGAAGCCTTTCTTCAGTCTTCAAAAACCTAGCACTAGCATACTCCCAAATATGTCTTATCCTCACAGGACTAAGACCTCTTGTCACGCGGGGCCTCATGTGACAAGCACTAGGTGACCCACAGGCATGCCTCACGGGACACTAGTTGTCTGAACCGCGAGGGTCATTGAAATTAGGATTTCCTTGGAAAACCCTAGCTCTCTTCTGTGATCTAGAAACTCCCACACTTCTCACTCTTTGGTACCTCATATTTCACAGTCACAAACTTGCCAAAAGATCACTTACTCACAAGAAGCTATTCAATAGAAAGAATGTGTGAATGTACTATTAGAGACTCCTTGAGGTGTATTTATACTTTTTACAAGTAAATTTGCTCCTTGATCTTGGGGACTTGTAGATTTTCTTGTTACAACCACTTTATCCTTTCATTAATTGACTTGTGACTAACTAGGGGCTTCTTAACCATTCTTTGGGGCTTCTAACTTCACAAGGCCATAACTCCTCAACCATGAGGAACCATGTGGCATACCACCTATCACCGGAAATGACACTACAATGAATATCCATCTATGACTGTGTTACTTGCATTTACACTATCCTTCATTTCCTTATTGCTAAAAGATCATCAGGATAGATGACCACACCTATGGGGATTCCTGTAGACTTGTTCAAAGTGTATTCCCATGAGGGCCATGCTTAGATCTACTCCATAAAGGGAACACTTTGGATACTTATCCAAATACACCCATCACATATGTTGACATCAATTCCAACCACTTCTTGTTGACATAAATGAAAACCGACTATATAACAATATCCCCCTTTGGCATTGATGGAGAAATTGATGAATACTCATGCTCCCCATGTTACCTTCGCTCCTCCTGTGACCAACACTCCCCCTGCATTTACACATCTGTTCTTTCTCTCGGTTTACATGCCTTTGTTCTTTCTCTCTCCCTTTGACATCAATGGAAAAGGGTAATTCTCCTTGGGGATGCTCCCCCTTTCTACAAGTCTTTTATTTCTCTTCATGGTGCTTCCTCGTGTAAGTCTATGATGTATATGAAAAGTATTCAAAGGATTATTTACTTGGATTTGTCATGTCTTCTCCTTCTCTCCCCCTGTCTTACTATGCTTAATGTCATGTGAATCACTACGAGGAAGAAACTACTCCAAGTTTCTGTTGAAGATACTCAAAGCTCTCTCTCTCGAAATAGGTTTTGTGAATATATCTACAATCTACTCTTCTGTCCCAATGTACTCTATCTTGATGTTCTTCTATGTAACCTGTTCCTGTAGAAAGTGAAACTTGATAGGAATGTGCTTCATCTTGGAATGAATTATTGGATTCTTATAGATATTGATATCACTAGTGTTATCACAGAGTATCAGAATAGGCTCGTCATTTTCCACATGTATATCCTGCAAGTTCTGCTTCATCCAAATAAGTTGAGTAAAACATGTTGTCGCTGCAATATATTCTTCTTATCTTGTGGAAAAAGAATTATTCTTTCTGAGCCATGATACCAGATACTCACCTTAGTAGAAAGCTACTCCACTTGTACTTCTTCTATCGTCAATGCTACCTGCCCAATCTGCATCTATGTAGGAGACAAAAGATAGTTTATTCCCTTTTGGATACCATAATCCAAAATCTTATGTTTCTTTGAGATATCTGAATATTCTCTTTACTGCCATAACATGTGTTTCTTTCGATGCTGCTTGAAATCTCATAACGTGTCCCACTGCTTTCATCACATACATTCTTGATGCTATCACATAGAGTAAGCTACCAATCATCGATCTATAGAGTCTATGATATACATCCTTAGATTCATCATCCTTTCTCAGCTTGCAACTGGTTAGCATATGAGGACTTACGCATTTGCAATCTTCTATTCCAAACTTCTTTAGCATTTCTCTGATGTACTTAGTATGGGAGATGAAAATACCTTTATCACACTGACATATCTATAATCCCAAAAAGAAAGTCAAATCACCAAGCAAAGACATTTCAAACTCATTCTATATGTCTTTGGAAAACTTCTGACTCATCCTGTCATCATCGCTTCCAAAGATAATATCATCTACATAAACTTCAATTATCAATATATTGTCTCGATTCACTTTTATGTAGAGATTTTTTTCTACATTACCCTTCATGAATCCTTGTTGTTGTAGATACCTGCCCAAACTTGATTACCATGCTCTGGGGGCCTTCTTGAGTCCATACAATGCTTTCTTCAACCTGCAAACATAATCTTCCTTTTCTGATAGTAGAAACCCTTCAGGCCATTTGATGTAGACTTATTCTTCTAATTCTCCATTTAAAAAGGATAATTTTACACCCATCTGATATACCATGATTCTCTTAGTACATGCATAGGCTAAGATCAATATGATTTCTTCCATTATGGAAACTGGGGAAAATGTATCTTCAAAATCTATACCTTCAATTTGAGTATATCCTTTGCATACTAACCTTGCTTTGTTTCAAGTTACCTGTCCATCCTTGTTCAGTTTGTTCCTGAAGACCCACTTTATACCAATCACACTCTTGTTCTTCAGCCTTGGAACCAATTCCCATGTGTCATTCTTCTCTATTTGATCCAATTCTTCATCCATAGCCTTGACCCAATGTTCATCATTGTTGGATTCTTCAAAACTGCTTGGTTCAACTATGGACAACAATGTTATATTCCTTTGTTTTGGTGAAAGTATTCTTCTTCAAGTTTCAACTCCAACATATTTATTCCCAATAATATGTTATGATGGATGATTTTTTTGCACTCGTCAACTAGGTTTCTTGGGAGGTATCTACTGCTCATATTCCTCCTACTTTGCTTCTGGATTTTCTTCTTCTTCTTCTACCTCTTCTTCTTTTATACCTTCTTCCTCATCCTGCTCTTCTGAATCTTTGCTTCTTTCTTCGGTCTTTCATTTATTTTTTTTGTCAATAATTACATTTATGATTTCCACTATTCTATTGAGTCTTGGACTAAAGAATTTATATGCTTTTATTTTTCTTTAATACCCAACCAGTATGCCCTTATCAACTCAGGAGTCAAATTTCCAAATCCTTCTATCTTCTCTTTTGATATAGCATTTGATTCCAAATACTTTGAAATGCTTCAAATTTTTCAGTATTCCTTTCCATAACTCGTAGGGAGTCTTATCATTGTTACTTTTAAGCATTCCTCTATTCAGGCTATGAACTGTTGTATGTACTGCTTGTTCCCAGAATATGCCACTCAACTCATAATCTTTCAACATGGTTCTAGACATTTCGTATATTGTTTTGTTCTTCCTTTCAACAACTCCATTTTGTTGAGGTTATTCCATGTTTGCCACATAAATCCATGAATTATTTTGATGTAAAATCTCCTCCATTGTCTGATCTGAAACAATTGATTTTCAAATCCATCTTGATTTCAACCATCTCTTTGTATATATTGAAGTGATCGAATGCCTCTAACTTCTTCTTGAGAAAGAAAATTGTAGTCATTCTCATGTATTCATCAACCAATATCATAAAATACTATTCACCATTTAATCCATTCATTCTTGTAGGTCCACATAGGTCGATGTGTAAATCTCCAATGGTTTTTTCATGGATTACTCTTTTGATTTGAACTTGGTCCTGGTTTGTTTTCCTTGTAGGCAATGCTCACGTATCATGTTTGATGTCTTTGAAATCTCAGGCATTTCTTTCACTGCTTCCTTTCTACTAATTTTGACAAGGTTATCAAATTTCATGTGACCCATTCTTCTGTACCATAGCCAACTTTCATTTTCTTTTCCTAAGTATCATGTTTCCTCTCCAATTTCATTCAGGACATATATGTTGTTTTGGGTTCTTCTAGCTATAGCCACCAATTTTCCTGATCCTTCTTTCCTTATTTCACATTTTCTGAGTCAAACAAAAGTTTGTGTCCTTGATCACACATTCGACTTATAATTTATTTATCATCTTTTCTTCCAAGATTTAGTGTGCCTCTACCTATAATTCTAGATGAGTTATCATTTCCAAATGAAACCGATCCATCGCGTTCCTTCTTCATGGTCATAAAACTATTCTTGCCACCTGTCACATGCTTCAAACAACCGTTGTCAACATACCACCCACTTTTCTTGTGTTGATCTTGTAGAGAAAGTGAACATTCTTCAGTGTTGAATTGATCTTGCTTCCTTCTCCATATCCTTTCTGGATCATGTTTGACATTTTTCTTTGGTTCCCTTGGAGGAACAATTAGTCTACATATTTTGTCCATGTGTCCAAAATGGTTGCACTTGTAGTAGTCTACTTCATTACTTAGTGAACCAAAACTTTTGTGATTTCTATTATGTGCTTCATGTGACTTTCTAGGATAAATTTTCTTTGAATAACCTTCATAGTTTCTTATGTTTTTGGCATAGGATCTATAGTTTGTAGCTTTGTGGCACAGACCCCTAAACCCTTAGGCTGGAGTCCGCACAGGATATTTCAACCTTGGCCCCTTAGAGTCAGACTGACTCTTTTAATTCCTCTCGGGAAATTATTCACTAACCCACTCTCAGAGTATAATTCACAGGCCCTTCTAATTTATATCCTCGTGATCATTCACCGACCATGAACTCCATGATCAACACCCAACTGACATTGGGAATTTTCTCTTTTCCTTTCAGGATATTGGATTTCGTGATTTCGCAAATCCTGATGTCGAGCGCTTTACCTCTTCGATCTCCGAAACCTGAAATACCAAATGTTGGACCCTTCTTACCACTGATTTTGGCTTTTCACTCTTCACAATTTCGGGAGTTGCGATGACGTGCAACTCTACCTCTCAAGTCCCGGAGTCTCGAAACCCGAATTACCAAAATCCTGAAAATTCCATCCTAAATCCTGCCCCACTTCACGACTATGTTTCATCCCTTGTCATCAGGATTCCCGGTATGCCGAATCCCGAAATATCGAAACACAAATGTTCCACTCCCAAGGAGATCAACAACTGTGGTTCTCCTCTTGATCCAACGGTTAGTGAGATTTCGCGTACCGGGCGTTCGTAAGGCTTATCCTCGAACTCTCTGTCTCTTATACCTTCCGGTCCCCGAATCTCTGAAATGCCGAAATGGTTTTCCTCTCCTGGGATTTCGCGAATCGGGAGTTCGAAACTCACGATTCCAAATTTTTGTCTCCTCGAGATCCCAGATCTCGAAATGCCGAAAACTCTCCTCTACACTTCTTTGCGTTTCAAGATTTCGGTACTTCTGATGTGGAGTGTTCTGCCCCTTGTCAAAGGGAATGTCGAAAATCCGATTCCCGAAATGCCGACAAATATCCTGCCGCAACTTCTGATTTCGAACTTTCCTCCCTGTTGAGTCCCAATGACTCATCCTCAGGAATTCCGAAACCCCGAACTACGAAGTTCCAATAACCCAAAGTTTTCACTCTTTGCCTTTACACATGAAAATTATTTTCGCATTTTGGGAACTTGATCAGCGAAGGATTTTTTTTGGCTTACACTTTGGACTCGCGAACTCCGAATTCCCAAAATGATCTGACGGCCTAAATAGATCCCGATCGATGTTCCACGTTGACTCTACCTTTCGAAGGTGGATCTATCTGACACTTAACTCCCCAGCAACTTCTTTGGATCCTACGGTTCTCGCTATTTCGGGAGTTATCCTCAGAGAATTCCAACCGTTCAATCTCCTCCTCAAAGAACCTTCGCTCAAATCAAACCTGCGATGCTCCTTTGGGATTTAACCTCTGCACAACTACTTGCACTTCCTGCTTTCTCTTAAATGATTCCAAGGCCCTAAACCTTCTAATATTTCTTCGTAAACTCCAGGTGTTCAAGAAGACTCCTGGACGCACTCCTTGTGGAAATCCTTCAAATCCTTCTGAGTATTTGAATTCCCGACTCTGTGCACTTTCTCTGCAACAACAGTACTTCGATTTCTCAACCTTAGTTAATAATTTTTGAGGTCTCGACCAGCCTGTGCACACCTTGCATGAATTCCATGCTTGTCTTGCACTACAGTTGAAATGAGAACAACATTATCCGTATTGAGCTTTCAGAGATAAAATCTAAACCCTGTCAACTCACTCCTTGCAGACGTTTCACTGCACTCCTTGCAGGAACTCTTACTCAAGAAGAGAAACAATTGATACTCATTCCCTTACTCTCTCAGACTTCAAACACTTAACATGAAATCATACATACATAGCACAACAGAAAATGCACAACAGAAAGAGTAAAACAACCATAAGCATAACATTCATCATGTATACACAGAAAGAATTATAACACCATGAGTCTGAATCAACGCTTCATATATTAATTTTAGAACTTTTGTACATGGGTTCTTATCTACAACTCTCTACTTCTTCTCTATGCTAATGTGCTTAATCATACAATCCCTGATTGATACAAGGATAGAAAGAATGAGGGTTTCTATAGTCGTTTTCCCTCCAACTCCTAAAACTGTCTAATCTAGAATTTTTAAATCTACCTACTTTTATTAACTGGGCATAAATGCCTCTACATCCTACAGATGAGAACAAATCGCTCAAGATATGTTTACAATATGGAAGTACGCCTTCTTAACTATTTCATTAATGTCTGTGCATCCAAAATTTCAAAAACATTTCAAACATTTTCAACCTGTGCCAAAAATGTGATGGCGTTCATCCCATCTATCTTCCGCCTTCGCGCTCACTTGCTGCTGTGATGCTCCTGCATCACTTTGTGTCCAAAATTGTTACAAGAATAACATAAACCTGGAAAAATAGATTGATACCTGAATGTATGGGATATTCTAAATGGTGTTGCTTTTCTGAAGCCTTATTCTTCTTGAGATATTACTGATTTTTGATTCTGTGTTTTGAATATTCTAGGCGGTCCAGTTCCTTTCTGATTTTCTTCTTGAGTCTTCATGTATTAATCTTTCTTGATAGTTCCTTTGACAAGTTCAACATAGTTGCTTTGTTCTACTTCATGTGAATCTGTCATCTTGGAGCTTGAACCTTTCTCAGTCTGCATCTGATTGTATCTTATCCTGGACTTGTAATAGTACGACCTTTGATTACTTATTATATCATCCAATATTTTGGTGCTATTCTACTGCATATCTTTCTTATGAAGATATTTTCTTAAAGTGACTATTTTTTCTTCCATAGATTTCAATCATCTTCTCCTTATCTTCTAACTGATTTCCGATTGTTTCTTCAATCCTTCTGTCTTATTTTACTTGTATTTTTAGCTCTGTGATTATTTTCTCGATTTCTTCTGAGTTGGAATTTTAAGATCCTTCTTTCTTCTTTAACTCTGCTTTGAGTGACTTGTTTTTCCTTCTTTCTTTCCCTAGTTCTTCTATGGCACTGACTAATTCTGTTATGAGATCGAATTTTCCTTCTTATTCATAATCTTCTTCATCATCATCTACTTCCATGAAGAGTACTCTTTTTGAATCATCTTCACTATCATCATCCTCGTATGATGAGGAGTTGTCTTCCTTTGAGTAGAGATTCTTCTTGAAGATTTTTTTTTTGTTCCTTCATATGTCTCCTATTTGATTTTTATTTTTCTTCTTAGGACATTTTTCTTCATCACTACCTTTATTCTTAACATAAGGAAATTTAGAAGCAAAATGACCAATAACATTGCAATTAAAACATTTCGATGGAAGCATACCTTTGTATTTTCTAGTTCCTCTTTTCAACTTTCTTACAGAGTTTGCCACTTCTTCATCTTCCTCTGAATCAACGCTGCAATCTGTTTTTGAATTTTACTTGTTCTTCTTCTTTTTCTTCTTGGGTGCCTTGAATAATGCTTCCTTCGTGAATGGGTTCTATTTTTCTATTCTTATTTCATAAGCTGTGAATATTTCATGTATCTCACCCATGCTCAAACTGTCAAGATCTGTCCTTTCTTCCAGGGATGATATCTTAGGATAAAATCTCATAGTTAGAGATCTTAGAACCTTTTGAAAGACCATTGATTCATCAAATTATTCTCCCAGTCCTTAGATATCATTCATTGTTTCGTCAACTTGCAAAAATCAGGCTGCAATGTCTTCATCTTCCTTTATATTCAATTTCTTAAACTTATCTTTAAGGGTTTGAAGCTCAACTCCCTTAAATTTGACATCTCCTTTGTAAATATTTTTAAATTTATCCCAAATATCCTTTGTGGTATTGCAATGCACAACTTTGACAAATAATGAATCATCCAGACTGTTAATATGATGGTAGCTGCGGGAGGTATTTACCTCTACATGTGAACCTGACGAGAATAGAAGACTCCGGGAAGCAAGAGAAACCCTAATGAATTGGCTAATAACCCTAGAAGCCTTTTCGGCTCAAGAATATAATTTATATTAGGCTATTAGCCTCCAAGAGAAGAAGTCGGCCAGAATTAATAATAATATACTGAACATACACCTACCCAGAAGGAGAAGTCGGCCCCAGTAAAATGGCAGGATTACTATAAATACAGGGCGCCAGTTTCTCATTTGACACATCTCAGGACTGCAGTTTTCCCAGTTGGTGTGCACTGCAGGTGTAGTTGGTGCACAGGTTTGGAGGAGGGTTGCAGGTGCAGCTGCAGTAGCAGCAAGTTTCAGTATTTGGCTTGGATATCTATTGGCTAGGGTTTGGACTATCTGATCAGCTTTTTGTGATGCACTATCCTTGGGGAGAGACGCGTTGCTCTTTGTTTGGCTATGTAGCCTAGGGTTTTCTTCCGGAGGAATTCTCAGGTCAAGGTTAAGGTGCTCGGAGGGAGGCTTCATCCTGTGGTTGGGAGACGAGGGTATCATCGTGGTAAAATGAGCACACCATCTTATATATTCTAATAGGTTATGGGCCCACACCCCTTCAGTCAGCCTAAAACGCTGGAAGGAAACATAGCTGCTAGATTTTGAGCTCGTTGAGGAACTGTCGCTAGGGTTACTAGCAGGAGCATCTTCCAAAAGAACTGCAGCTAGGGTTACCAGCAGTAGCAGTTGCAGAAACCCTAAATCTCTTGTTGAGGCACCTTAAGTGATGAGATTGAACTAATATCTGGATAGATCAGTGCGTCATAGCCCAACGCATCTCCTAGTACACTCAGAAGGCCAAGACGTGAAGTTTGGATTTCTGGTCAAATCTAGGGTTTGCCAAGTCAAGCAAGCCATGACAAAATCTATGAAGCCTAAGAACAAGCTAGAATGAGCCTCCAACTTCAGAGCATGGAAGACAAGGATTGACCTCATCCTTGCTAAGAATAAAGTGTTGGACATTGTGAAAGGAAAGATCATGAAGCCAGAGTTCAAAGAAGGAG
>SNQJ01S0299710.1:0-10397 GCA_010110895.2 Picea sitchensis
GGCGGAAACTTCCCTGATTTTTTGCATTGTTAGGTACTCACGGGCTGTTTTGAGCTAGCCCGCGGATACCCGCGTGCAGTAAGAGGACAGCAAGAGGTTGCCCGCGCCCAGTGAGAATTTAGGGCGCGGGTTGTTTGTTTAAGTGGTTTTTTGAGGAAATATTCAGCATGGCTTTGGCTAGGAAGAGGCATGAGTTGGCCTGATGCTAGGTAAACCTGTATGGTGCATTTTAGGGTTATAACACTACTGGATCCAACGATCCATATTCGCTCTGGCCCTTCGGCTCCCCACGCTTCGGAAATCTAAAGTTTCAAACTTTCCTCCTCCTGGACTCATGGTATCTGATGAATTAGATATGTTCCTGCGATCGGACGACTGATATTCTACTTCAGTTTGTCGAATATTCAGGCTTCAAAAATCTCAGTTCTCAAACCTTGGTGAACTCTCTCTTCTTAGTGTGCAAAGAACTAAGGATTTGGCACCTTACTCTGATCAGATGATTGTTGATCTATTGCACTATGATCCAACGACCACTGTCGCTCCTCCTCCTGAGCTTCTGATCTCTCTGACTTAGAATATTTTCTAAGTGTTCAAAGGTTTTGAACCTTTTTTCCCCCTACAAGTCTGACTCTTGGATCTTTTCAACACTTGTGAAAGTGTTATCCCTTCTAAGCTTTGTCCTTAAAAGGATTTCGATTCCCCATGCACACCTTTCATTTTTGGGATTTCGATAACTTAGATCGAAGGATTTCTTGGAAATAAATTCATCTCGACCACTTGGCATTCCTCTCATTTGGGTTCTTTGACACTTGGTCTCTCTTTGATGATGTGCACACCTTGCACCTGGTCTAAGTTTCCTTTGTTCTCCCTAAACTTCTCTGAGTCACTCTGAGACTCAATCGACACACTCATTGTGTTTGAGATGCACACCTTGCATATGAGTGTCAGAAGAAAAACAATTGAAACTCATCCAGTTTCGTCACGAACTCATACAATCAATTTCTCGAACAATCATACATGAACGAAAAATGAAATAAACCACATACACAGAATATATCAGTCATTCTTTCATACATGAAAATGAACACAATCTAAGATTTGGGACAATTCTTTATGTTCTTTTCATTCATGAAAACAAATTACATAGTATTTCTTCTACTTTGTTCTACTAATATCTATCTTCTTATCTCATAATCTCACCATCTACTTTTACAATGCAACAACAAAAAATTATATAAGGACCGACTCCACGAGCTCTCGTCATCCTATCTGTAACCTATCCTATCAAACTCTTAGTGATTACCTACTTTTTCCTATTAAAATAACTAACAGGTATTGCCAGATAAGAGTCAACACTCAATATCTGCAACCCCTTATAGTCCTTCACAACTTTACAAACATGGCATATTTAAAAATGTTGCTTTCAAAAAATATCTCAACAACTCGATTTAATTCTGAGTTAATTTCTGATTTGAAACTCTATCATGCTGAGATGTCGTTCCTTTGCCTCCATGCTTGTTGTTTTGAATTTGAAGGCGATTCTCTTGCATCATACTCCTCTGGTTAAAATTTTCATGGAATCGTATCCATGAGCTCCTGCACTATCTTTCCATGCTTCAAAATATCAGGTTCTATGACCCAACTTGCATCTTCCATTGGATCATCTTTCCACTTCACTAAATATTTAGGATATGTCTTCCTCCTGGTCTTCTTTACATCTCTTTGTTCAATGATTTTCTCCATCTGAGTTTTTTTCTGTTGTGGGCAATTTTTCTTCCCACTAAACTATTTTCCGATCATCTAATTCTCCTTCCTCATCTCTCCTGTAAGGATACAGGTCTGCAACATTGAATGTCAACGATATCCCAACATTTTATGGAAACTCAATTTCATAAGCATTGGTTGTGAATTTTTTGAGAATCCTTCATGGTCCTATCTTCTTCATATTCAATTTGTTATACATTCCCCTCGGAAACCTCTCTTTTCTCAAATGAGGTAAAACTTCATCTCCAACTTCGAATTGAACTTCTCTCCTCTTCTGATTAACTTTGCTCTTATATTTCAGGCTGTTGTTTTGTAGCTGTTCTCTAACTCTGTCATGGAGTTTCTGCATTTCTATTGAAAAATCCTCTGCTCGAGCAATTATAAACTCATATTGATTAAGATATCTCAATTCTGGAATCCCTCTTGGTTGTATACCATACACAATTTCAGGTGGACGTTTCCCTGTTCTCCTCTTCACTGAATTGTTGAATGCAAATTCTGCTTGTGCCAAAATCTGATCCCATTGACGACCTTGCTTAGTGACTAAACTTCTCAACAAGTTTCCCAGACTCTTGTTTACTACTTCAGTCTGTCCATCTATCTAAGGGTTGTATGCTAAACTAAAGGACAAGTTCATCCCCAGTCTTTTCCATAGAGTCCTCCAAAAGTTTCCTACAAATTTGGTGTCCCTGTCTGAGACTATGCTCCTCGGAAATCCATGTATTCTCACTACATCTCTGAAAACCAAATTGGCTATGTGTGTAGCACCGTTTGTTTTCTGGCATGGTATGAAATGTGCCATTTTTCAAAATCTTTCCACCAAAAAAAATATGGAATCACTCCCTCTTTGAGTTCTAGGCAATCCCCAAAAAAATTCATATTGATTTCATCCCACGGCCTTTCTGGAATTGGTTATGGCTGATACAAACCAGTGTTTTGTTGTATTCCTTTTTCATACTAGAAAATTCTTCATTTGTTCACAAACCTTTTCACCTCTGCCCTCATGCTCAGCCAATAATATGAAATACTCAGCTGTGCAAATGTCTTATCATGACCAAAATGTCCAGATAAACCTCCGTTGTGTTTCTCTTTAAACAAGCATTGGGCATTTCAGTATGCATAATTGGCTTCCCTTGAACAATAATCCATCCTGAATCAAATATTCAGTCCATGAGATTTTGTTTCCCAACAAAGGATTCTTGCATGCCTCATAAGCTTCCTTGAAATCTGCATCTTATTTATACATCTCCTTGAGGTGTTCAAATTCTAAGGTCTCCACTTGGAATTATTGTACAATTAAACTCCTCCTGCTCAAAGAATCCGCAACTTTGTTATCAGTTCCAACAATATGTTTAATAACAAAAGTAAAATTTTGCATAAATTCTACCCATTTAGCATGTCTCTGATTCAACTTTTCTTGCCTAGTAATAAATTGCAAAGCTTGATTATCACTGTACAAGACAAATTCTTTAGAAATTAGATAGTGTCTCCACTTCTTCAAAGCTTGAATCACTGCATAAAATTATTTTTCATATGTGGAATAATTATTCTTGGCGTCATTTAGTTTCTCACTGAAATAAGAAACTGGCCTATTATCCCAACTCAAGACTGCTCCAATAGCTAATCCACTTGCATCACATCTCACTTGAAATGTTTTTCCAAAATCTAGCAAGACCATAATTGGTTGTTCTGTGATTTTCTCTTTCAACACCTTGAAAAAATTTTCAGCTTCCTCTGTCCAACTAAAGGACTTGTGTTTCTTCTTCACAATGTCCAACATGGGTGCACATATACCACTGAAATTTCTGATAAACTTTCTATAAAAGATTGCTAACCCATGAAAACTTCTTACCTCGAATATGCTCCTTGATGATGGCCATTCTCTAATTTCTCTCACCTTTTCTGGATCCATCTTCAACTCATTTGAAGAGATTATGAAACCCAAATATATGAGTTCCTTCTTCATAAAAGAGCTTTTCTTCAGATTAATTAGCAATTTTCCTTGTTGCTACTTTTCCATAACTAAACTCAGATGTCTTAAGTGTTCTCCCTTTGTCTTACTGAAGATTAGTATGTCATCTAGATATACTATGACAAATTTTCCTATGAAGTCTTTCAATACTTCATTCATCAATTTCATAAATGTGCTTGGTTCATTTGTAAACCCAAATGGCATGACCAACCATTCAAACAATCCTTCATTTTTCTTGAATGTTGTTTTCCACTCATATCCCTCTCTCATTATTATTTGATGATATCCACTCTTCAAATATATATTGGAAAAATAGCTTTCTCCACTCAAACAATCCATCAAATCATCCATCCTCGGTAAAGGAAATATGTACCTAATGGTTATCTTATTGATGGCTCGTTAATCTATACACATTCTCCATCCTCCATCCTTCTTTTGACTTAACAGAGTTGGTATTGCGCATGGGCTTAGGATTTCCATGACTAAACCCTTATCCAACAACTCTTGGACTTGATTTTTGACTTCCTCATTTTCTCTAGGTGTCAACCTATAAGATGCTTTGTTTGGTAAAATAGATCCTCGAATAAGTTCAATATGATGGCTTATACTCCTAATGGGTGGCAATGAGTGTGGTAACTCATCCACTACTATGTCAGCAAAGTTTTCTAATAGTTCCTGGATTTCTACAGGAAAATCTTCCACAAAAGTATTTGTAAGGATAACTCTAGGCTTCCTCACTACAACAAACTACATTTATTTTTCCTTCTTTACTTCATTCAAGAGTTCCTTCCCACTCATGAGAAGTATGCTTGAACTAGCTTCCCTTTTTTTCTCTTTGTCTTCTATGGGTAACAACATATGTGTCCTACTATTCTTTTCTAGGGTATAAGTAATATTTCTTCCATCATGAATAACTTTTATGTCAAACTTCCATGGTCTCCCGAATAAAATATGATAGGCATCCATAGGAATTACGTCACATAATATTTCATCCCTATAACCTCCTGTTTTAAATTCAACTTGGCATTGTTGACTTACCATTACTTGATGTCATTTCTGCAACCATGATACCTTGTATGGGTTTGGATGTTCAATTGTCTTCAAGTCCAACTTCTCCACCATATTTGTGGATACTAGATTTTCAGTGCTCCCACTGTCTATGATCACCTTGCAAACTCTGTATTTCGCCTTGCAAGTAGTTCTGAACATGCTTGTTTGTTGAACTGGTTCCTCTGGTTCCTTCTCTGGTTTAAGAAGAATCTTCCTCATCATGAGGTTCCTTCCTCCTTCTGTTTTTTTTGCTTCCACATGCTTCTGTGCTTCAACAACATGTCCTTCACCTCCTCCTTCGTTCTTTCTCTCGAGACATTCCCAAGACTTGTGCCCTTGTTTTCCATAGGTATAGCATCTAACTACGCCTCCTCTGGATCTTCCTCTTCCTCTTCCTCTAGAAAAAGAACTTCTTCCACCATGTTTTCCTTCTTTAGAACTTCCACCTTTCTCATGGTGATTATGTTGTTTGTTAGATTCATGCTTCAACTTCTGGAACTTCTCTCTGTTGGTTCCTTTACCTTTGCTTGAGTTTCCTCCTCTACTTCATTGGCTTTGTCTCCTAGCCAATTTTTCTTCATCTTTCAAGGCTTATTGATAAGAATCCTCGACTGTACTAACTGACATGATGATCTCCTCTTGGATTTCATATCTTATCCCATTGATATATCTGGTTGTATTTTCATATTCATTCTCTTTCTGTCCATCCCTTATGTTCAGTCTGTAAAATTCCTTAGTGTACTCCTTCACTGATAATCTCTTCTTTCTTAGGTTTTGCAATCTTATGAACAGATTGATTTGATATTCCTTTAGGATAAATTTTTCCTTCATCTTGGCTACCATCCTATCCCATTTTTTAATTTTTTGCTTACCATTTCTCCTGCATTCGGCTTGCAGTTCATCCCACCATAGCGCTACATGACCCTTCAGTCTTGTCTCTGCATGCTTCACCATATTGTCTTCTTCGATATCTTTGTAATAAAAGTATTTTTCCATAACACATACCCAATCTAACAATTTTTCAACTTTCAAATTTCCTTCATACATTGATACCTCTATTCTTGCTTTGGCTCCTATCTTCAAAACAACTTTTATTAAGCGATCTTGTGCAACATCCTCTGCTACATTTTCTTAGACTTATTCTTCTTCACTCTCAGCTTCACTAATATCTCCAACATCTGGTACTCTCCTATGCGTTGTTTCCATGGCGTCTAGTCTCATTTGGAGTCGCCTCATTTCTTATTCCATTTCTGCATTCACTCTATGCCTTCTTGGTGGCATGATTCCACTGCGTCACCTACAAACATAAATCAAATTCTTGATACCACAATTGATACCAACTTACCTCCTTTCTTCTTTGCTTATTATCTACAAACAAACTAAATATTGACTATGATACCATCTGATGCATCCCCCCTACTCCCCCATAAGGCTAGATGACCTCTCGGTCAAAGGATCTTCGATTCTCGAGTCGAATGACTCTATGAAACTTCAATGGTCTTGTTTTGTGACTACACGCAGACACTTTTGTCTTCCTGGTACAGGTTTAATGGCACCCACAACCTTCCCTTTCACTTTCCTATGAAATCTTAGAGTGTTGGGCGTTAGCTCCTTTTCGGATAAGCCCTCTCATGATATGACCTTGGGTGATGACCACGTGATTGTGGGCACAGACACAAGTGGTTTGAATTCAAACTACTTTTGGTCCCGCAATGCTCCTCTAGCCTCCATGTGTCCTCTTGACGAAACCACGGTTTGGATTGTGGCCTGCCCTCAATATTTTAAACTCCACGCAATTCATGTCCCCTCAATGCTACGAGATTGTCGATCTCACGATCTTTATGATACTGCCTGAACTGATGGTTCAGATCCACATCTTCCAAATCCATGAGCTAGATCTATCCCTTCAAGATCAATGGATGTGATCTCTTTGCAATTCTGGAATTCAGGGTTTTGAATTCTCAAACCCATCTCTCTTTCGTACCCCAATCCTATGGAGCTGACGATATGCATACACGTGTCCCATAAAATCAATGGTACTAATCACTTTGGAACTCCGTACTCTGAATTTCTCAAACTTCAACCCTTTCCTCCTTTGGATTTTATCCAAAGACTCTAATACTCCAACGTGTTTCATCCTCGAATCAACAACTGTGATCCCTTCGCATACCCGGACTTCGGAATTTTCAACTCTCAACTTTTATCTCCCCGCGAAGTATGCGGATTTCTGCCACATGGACTCTTGATCTAATGATCGAGAATCACTTTGGGTCTTCGGGGTTCGACAGTTTCAGTTCTCAACTGAAACTCCACAAAAAATTTACCTGGAGCTTATGATCTGTTGACAAGTGTCCACTTATATATCGACAACTATTGACTCTTCGGCTCTTCGGGATTTGGATGTTTCAACACTTCGACCTTCACCTTCCTCTGAATCTTCCTACTTGTCGACATGTGTCCTCCTGGATCCAACGGTCTAGATTTTCTTCGGCCCTTTGGGTCCCCACAATTCATAAATATCAAGTTTCAATCTTGCCTCCTCCTGGACTCATGGTATCTGACAGCTTAGATCCACTCTAGCGATCTGACGCTTGAAGTTTACCCTGACCAATATGACGGATTAGATATGTTCCTGCGACTGTACGACTGAGATTCTACTTAGGGTTTTTGGCTCTTCAGGCTTCGTAAATCTCATTTATCAACCCTTGGTGAAATATCTCTTCTGAGTGTGTGAAGCGCTAAGGCTCGTGCACCTTACTCTGATCAGACAGTTGTTGATCTGTTGCACTGTGATCCAACGACCACTGTCGCTCCTCCTCCTAAGATTTTTATCTCTCTCACTTAGAAGATTTTCTAAGTGTTCAAAGGTTTCGAACCTTTTCTCCCACTACAAGTCCGACTCTTGTATCTCGTCAACACTTGTGAAATTTCTATCCCTTCTGATATTTTTCCTTAAAAGGATTTTGATTCCCCATGCACACCTTGCGTTTTCAGGATTTTGATAACTCAAATCGAAGGATTTCTTGGAAATAATTTCTTCTCGCCCACCTGGCGTTCCTATGTTTCGAATTCTTAGACGCTTGGTCTCTCTTTGATGTTGTGCACACCTTTCACCTGGTATAAATTTCCTTTGTTCTCCCTGAACTTCTATGAGTCACTTCGAGACTCAATCAACACACTCTTTGCATTCGAGATGCACACCTTGCATACGAGTGTCAAAAGAGAAACAATTGAAACTCATCCAGTTTCATGACGAATTCATACAATCAATTTCTCGAACAATCATACATGAACGAAAACAAAATAAACCACATACACATAATATATCATTCATTCATTCATACATCAAAATGAACACAGTCCAAGAGTTGGGACAATTATGTCTGTTCTATTCATTCATGAAAACAAATTGCATAGTATTTATTCTAATCTGTTCTACTGATCTCTATCTTCATATCTCATAATATCACCATCTAATTTTACAATGAAACAACAACAAACTATATAAGGACCAGCTCCACAAGCTGTCATCGTCCTGTTTGTAACCTATCCTATCAAACTCTTAGCGGTTACCTACTTTTTCCTATTGCAATAACTAATAGTTATTGCCAGATAAGAGTCAACACTCAATATCTACAACCCCTTATAGTCCTTCATGACTTTACAAACACAACATATTTAAAAATGTTTCTTTCAAAAAATATCTCAACAACTCGATTTAATTCTGAGTTAGTTTCTTATTTGAAACTCTGCCATGCTGAGATGTCGGTCCTTTGCCTTCACGCTTGGGTTTTGACTTTGAAGGTGATGCTCCTGAATCATTCTCTCTCACATCATGGAGGAGGTCATCTTTGCATTCCTAGATCTGTCCGAGGCTAGAACCATGAACCCTTATAAGGGGATTTCTCTCAGCTTTGTAAGCTGAGAGAAAGGCTTCACATAACTGCTATGTTGCACATCTCACACGTTTTTAAGCTGGAGGATGTCTCCTATAGTTGCATTCATCAAAAAAACCAAGTGCCAACATCACCAAGAGATGTATCTCATACATGTGCTACATATACCAAGTGTGTACCTCAACCATGTATCAACATCATCCAAAACTGTGCCTCATTCAAGTGCCAACACCATGCATCTAATATGTTCTTTAATCACATGTAAATGCCTCAAAAATATACAAAGCATGCCTCAAGTATGCATCATGACACTACCAACATGTATCCCTAAACGAAAGAACATAAGTATACCTTTACTCCTGTTACTGATCTGATTCCTTTGACACATATATGTAACTTTACCTCAGCCCTCAACAACCTAGCACTAGCATCTTCCTTCACTCCTTCTTGTCCTTGCGGGACAAAGACTACATGTCACATGGGAACTCATGTTATGAGCACTATGCAACTCACAGGGTCCTCGAGGGACACCTTCAAGATGACCCATGAGGTCCTTCTTAATGAGGGTTACAAAAAAACCCTAGCCCTCTGCAAATCATAAAATTTCTCTCTTCTTCCACACTTTCTCTGATGCCTCAAACTCGACCTCATATTTCCCAATAGACCAAAATATTGTACCAAAATATTCTCACAAGATAGATATTCAATGAATGTGTGTGTCTACTTATGAGAGACTCCTTGAGGTGAATTTATACTTTTTCCAGGTAACCTCTCTCCTTAATTTTAGGGCTTCTTGACATTTCTTTTTGCAAACACTTTACCCTTTCATTAATGACTTCTAACTAGTTAGGGGATTCTTAACCATTGTTTGGGGCTTCCAAATTCATTAGGGCATATATCCCTAACCGTGAGGAACAATGTGGCATATGACCTATCACCAAAAATGACACAACGAGGAATATCCATATATGAGTGTGTTACCTGCATTTGCATTGTCCTTCATGTCCTTGTTCCTCAAATACCTTTATGTCTCATGACCACACCTTTAGTGCTTTGTGTAGAAATCATCAAATGCACCCAACACATTTGCTAACATCAACCACTCATTTTGACTTCAATGAAAACTATCTCACCATCAATTTCGATCAAAACTCTGGGGTATCTCGACCACTCTGAGGGTTGACATCAATAACAACCAATTGTCCAACAATATCCCCCTTTTTCATTCATGGAAACACCAACATTTATGGCAACACTCATACTCCAATACTCATGCTCCCCTTGTGACCATTGATCTTCATCAATGTTTATCTCTGCCCCCCTTTGAAATCAATGGAAAAAGTATCTCTCCTTGGGAATGCTCCCCCTGTCTTCATGCTTCTTTTCTTTCTCTTCACATTTTTATCTCCAAGTTTCTCTTCTCTTTTGATAGAAAAGCTTGACTCCCCCTGAAAGTATGCCTTCTCTAGATAATACTTTTCTGACTTCATGTGCTTGATTCTTTCTCTTTTGATCTTTATCTTTCTCTCCCTTTGACATCATGGGAAAAAGGACGAATCCCTCTGTTGGTATGTATCCCCCTGTATGTATGATTCTAATATTTCTTTCCTAATCTATTTCTTTGATTATTTCTCTTTCATTGAATTCTCGACAATATGTTGTCTTGATTAATGTATGAATTTCTGTGTATGTTTCCTTTCCTCTCTTCAAGTGAT
>SNQJ01S0299715.1:0-10397 GCA_010110895.2 Picea sitchensis
AACTTACACTAAGAAAATTATGTTTCATCCCATCTACAAGCAGAACATTATGGGCTTTTCCTTTGCCATTACTCAAACTCACCATCCCTTTTCCCTTGATTTTACGTGGTTCATCATTTCCAAAGGTCACATTTCTTGTTTTGCTTTTACTTATAGACAGAAACTTATCCTTGTCTCTAGTCATGTTCTTGGAACATCCATTGTCTATATACTAGGGGTCCTTTTGTTTTTGAGATGAAAGTACTAGACCACATTTTTCACTATCTTTATTTTTCCATGTGCTGGCATTTCTAGCTAGGGGCTTTATCCTTGGATATTCTTTGTAATTCTTCATATGGTAATTTGAAGCTTTGTGGCCGAAGTTATGATAGTTATAGCATTCGATCTCATTGTTCAATAGGTCAAAGTGATTGGTGAAACTTTTTCTACTCATTGGTTGTTTAGTTCTATGTTGCAAATATTGTTTATTTCTTGATCTCCTCAGTTGCATGTCTCTAAAATTAATCTGACAATTTGCAATCTTATGACCAAAATTAGAGCAGTAAAAGTAGTAACCATGGAAGAAATTTTGGTACCTGAAGGATGGCCTTCTTCTTGGCATGTGTTGCTCCATCTTCTGATATTTATTTTTTTTATCAGCGATTATCTTGTCTTTATTAGTTGTTGGTGGCAAAGTATTCACATGGTCTGATTGTCTGTTGACTTGGAACTTGATTATATTTACTGGCTCTTTGCTTTCTATTTGTTTGATGCTTGATCCACTTACATATGCTAAACCAGTATTCAACAAAGGAGATATTTCTTTGCTCGGAATGTCGTTTAGTTCTGCTAAGGCTTTAATGCTTGGAAGATTTTGGAGATATAATGCTTTAAGCTTCTCCACCTCTTTTCTGGCTTTTACTACCTCTTCTTCCAAGGCTTCACATCTTGCCTTCTTCTCTGATAACTGTTGTTTCAGAATTTCCTCTACTTTCTTTGCCTCTTCTAATTCCACTTTTAGCAGGGAAAAGTCTTCATCAAGTTTTTTACCGTCTCTCTCGAACTGTATTAGCAATTGTTTTTGTTTTTTCTTCTTAAATCTAAGTCTAGCAATTTCTTCTAGGGCACTGATCGGTTCTCCTTCCAAGTCAACCACAGCTTCTTCATCATTAACATCACTTCCTGTGATTTTATTATCATAATCCTCTTTGTCCATAAGCATAAATTCATTAACCTTATCTTCACAAGAAGAATCACTATCTGTGTCTCTTGAAGAGTCATCAGTGTTTACACATAAACTTTTCTTTTTACCAAATCTCTTGGATTTGTACTTCTCTTCACCTTGAGAGTTCTAGTCCTTCTTCTTGTGTGGACACTTAGATGAAAAGTGACCTATCTTTCCACAGTTAAAACATTTGAAGGGAAACTTGCCTTGGTACTTGCATGATCCTTTATTTAGTCTTCTCACAATTTTTTCTTCAATTTCATCAAGCTCGGAATCCTCATTCTTATCTGCTTTAAATGATGTTTCTCTAGAGGTGGGTTTATAATTACCTATCCTCATTTCATAAGCAGTCAAAGTTCCTAGAAGTTGATCAATAGACAATATCTTAATATCATTCAGTTCTTCTATTGCAAAAACTTTTGGATTAAATCTATTTGGTAGAGATCTTAAAATCTTCTGAACTAAAAATGTGTCTTCAATCTTCTCACCAAGACCCTTCATGGCATTCACAAGCTCCTCAAATATTAAGAAATATTTATTAACTGCTTCATCCTCATTCATCTTTATTTGTTCAAATTTCAATATATATGTCTGAAGTTTGCCGTCTTTTACTTTCTCATTTCCTTCATAACTGCTAATGAGTTTATCCCACATCCCTTTGGCAGAATCAAGATGAATTACCTTTACAAATTCAGCTTCAGCAAGACCACTCAAGATAGCATTCATTGCCTTTGCATTGAAGCTAAATTCTAACTTATCATCTTTGGAAGCTAGCACAACAGGTTTTATATAGCCAGTCTCTACAACATCCCAAACATTATCACCTAAGGCCATAATGTGTGTTCTCATTCTAACCTTCCAGAAATAAAAATGTGTTCCATCAAACAGAGGAGGCTTATTGGTTGAATTTCCTTCATGACTTGTCATGTTTAAGCTTACTGATCTACCTTTAGCTAAAAGGAACCCGCTCTAATACCAATTGTTAGACAACTGAGAAAGGAGGGTGAATCAGTTGTTACTGTGCTTAAACAATTTTATGCCTATTGAAATATTATTAATGTTCTCCAAGTGATCATCAAGATTATGCAAGTCATAAACAACAGAAATAATAAACATCAATCACACATATGATATACACAGATGCAGATGTTCATGAGGAAACCCATAAAGGGAGAAAACCTCTTCTTCTTAGAAAGATGGGGAGTCTTTTATGTTCTATACATCATCTATCTTTGAGCACCAACTCAAAATGAGGCTACAATCTCTTCTTTAACAAGCTGCAACTTGTAGAGAGAACCAACCCTCTAATTTCTCTAGCACCCACTAGAAGGAATCATCAACTCCCTGAGTGTTACAACACCAAATGGATGGAAGCACCAACTTCCAGTCACACAAGAACCAACCTATATAACAAATAACGATGGTTCTCCCTTGCACCACCCTACCACCCTGGTTTTTCAAGCTGCAACTAGATGGAAGCTACAACTCCCTGTGTTCAAGCACCCACTTGAAACTCTAAGGACAACAGTCCTCCCTAGAACCAGCCTACCACCCTGAGATACAAAAAAAATTACTTACTTGGTGTGTCTCTGATATGGTCTGTTACATCTCCATGTCTCCTCTACCTTCTTCAGTTGCTATGCTATGTTCCGCTTCTGCGGATTTCTACTTCTATGCTCTGCTTTTTTTCTTCCTGTGCACCACACCACTATGTCCAACTTCTCTTCCGGATTTTATTCTATGTGTTGCCACTGAATGCTATACATTGCGCCTCAGATATCCACTTCAGGTACACTCCCTCTTCTCTATTATGCATCTCTTACTCACACAGAGTTCTTTGCCTGATCATCATTCGAACTCTTCATCTTCTCTGGCGGTTATTTCTGAATCTGTTCATCATTAGCGAGTGTTATCCTGAGATTCTTTGGCTTCTCTTGTAGAAGAAACTATTTGTCTTCTCTGGTAGTTACGGTCAGTCATTTTTGGATTTTTTGGCTTCTAAGCCCCTTCCTTCATGTGACCATCGACGGTGAGCAAACACCTATTCAAAAGGCACTTCCCGATCTCGGTCTAGTGAGCGCTAGCTTTGTTTCTCGATATGACCTTGGGCGATGATCTCATGTGACCACGAGATTGCGGGCGCGTCCAAAGGTAGTTTGTATCAAAATACTTTTTTCCCTGCAATTTACCTCGAGCCTCCATGTGTCCTTTCTCCAAAATCGTGGTTTCGATTGCGGCCCGCCTTCAGCTTTTTAAAGTTCACGGATATTCAATCTCTGCAATGCGACGGGACCGTCGATCTCATGATATTGACGGTGCTCCTGAACGGACGGTTCAGATTTGTTCTTTCATGATCCGTAGATCAGATCTAACCTTCCTAAATCAATGGTTGTGATTTATTTCATGATCCAGGCTTCAGGAGTTTCAAATCTAAAACCTTGCTTTCCTCTATACGTCAATCTTCCAGAGTTGACAATCCACTGACGCATGTGCCTCTCGGATCAACGGTTGATATCTCCTTCGGATCTCCAGAATTTGGATATTTCTAATCTCAACTTCTCATTTATTCTAACTGGATATCTTCTGAAATGGACTATATGTTCACATATGTCCTCCTTAATCCAACGGCTATCCTCCAGTCCGGGACTTCAGCCTTTTTTTACTCTTTGACGCTTCGCTTTTCCATGAACGCTTTCACCCGGAGTCAACGATCTATTGACATGTACCATCCTACATGATAAACGATCTTGAGTGACTTCGGAACTTCGGGCTTCGATAGTTTGAACTCTTATGCACTCGTTTCTCCCGGAGTGCTTTCACTCGAATGCATAATCTTCTGACACATACCCCTCATGGAAATTGTTGGCACGTGGGCAGACCCAGGGTTCACTCCAAGAGCGCACCAACAAGCCCTAGCTACTGGCCCTTTCGGAAACACCTGCAAAGCAGATGTAGTCTCACCCGAAGAATCTAAGAGGGGGGTTGTAGGACAGAGATGTATACAACCAGGGGAATATCAAGTGGATCTAATACAACAATAATGCAGCGTTCATATATCTCTTATCAGCTAGATCTACTCTGCGCAGCTATACATCTGATCTAACACAATAATGAAAATAACAGTATAACAATGACAGAGATCCAGACATCAATCACACATACGACACAAAATATACATGGTTCACCCTCTCTCTAGGGATACGTCCACAAAACTGTGCTTATGATATATTAAGATAAAGCTTACAGTTCTGATCTGCACTCTTAGTCAGTAGATCTTCTCTCTTCTTCTCTTTGTCTCCCACCTTCCTGCGCACCCAGCTGTAGGACTTGATCTTTGCACCCAGCTAAATATCTTACAATACCAGAAGGCTCTCACTCTCAGCACTCCTATCTCTCACTGTACAATAATCTCTTAACCAACAACAATCAATATCAATACCCAACACTAGTACCGACCCGACCTAGGTCCTCTCGATCTCTATTTATACATTATAGTCCATCACTGACAGCCTTAGGTTGACACCTAGGTGTCAAAAACCTAATTACCCAAAACCCTAGGTGTCTAAAACCCTAGGTCAACTTGACCCACCTTTATAGGGCTTCGTCAGCCTATCTTTGCTCCCTTCACACGCGGTGCTCCAAATCATCCAATGGTGGCTTTCTATGCTTGTTGAGTTGTCTACGATTCTTTTCTCTTATTGATATGTCATCCCTGATCTCCTCATTCAACGGCTTGCTTTTTCGTACTTCGCTCCATCTTTTCTTCTCTTTTGCTTACTTCGACCCAGTGATAGTCACTGTGTCTTCTGCGTTGTTCGCGTTTGACCTTTTCTTCCTCGATCTTCGCTTCCTTCCATAACCAAGGGACAAAAGGCCCCCAACACTCACCTATGACTCGTCCCGAGGCACTTCAATTCTGATTTTTCCATGTCACTTCGACTTTGGACTGTGGAGTGCAGCCTTTGCTTTCTGCTCCATGTCTCCTTCCCATCCTTGTGCAGACTGTATTTTTTGTGTCTGGTACCTAGTTTCAACTGCACCTGGTACCTAGTCACTTTTATTCCTTGCTTTTACTGAGAACTGCGAGGCAGTTGGTTGTCATAGTACAACTTCAGTCGATTCCCATTTACTAATACCTCTTTCCATTCTCCCTTCAATGTCTTCATTTGCGCAGCTCCTCCTTATGTAACATAGGCGATCTCATATGGTCCAAGCGAATGCATTCTCAACTTCCCTGGATGTTTTATAAATTTACTATAGTACACCAGTACTAAATCACCTTGCTTAAATTCCTTCTTCTTGATGTGTCTGTCATGATAGGCCTCCTCTCTTTCCTTCTATACCTCCTGATGGAATCCTGTCATAAATATATCTTCTTCTAGTTCAACCAGCTGGGCAAGCCTCTCACGAACAGTGCCAGTATCATCCATGTCTGTAAATGCAGCAATTCTTAAGCTCGGTACCAAGTACTCCATCGGGACAACATATTCAAGACCATACACCAACTTGAAAGGGGTATGCGTTGTTAATTTCTTGCAAGTGGTTCTATAAGCCCAGAGTATTTTTGGTACTCTTAAATCCCAGTCATCCATGTTCACACTGCAAATCTTTTTCAATGTTGTCTCCAAGATTTTGTTGAATGCTTCAATCGTTCTATTTGCTTGTGTATGGTAAGGTGTACTCTTTTGATGGTGGACTGCAAATTCTTCAGTCGGGGCTTCAATTGTCTTGTTGATGAAATGAGTGTCGTGATCGCTTATAAGGGTCTTAGGGCATCCAAACCTGGTTATTATGTCATCAAATATAAAACGCACAACTGTAGTTTCACTACAGTCCTTGATTGCTCGTGCTTCGGCCCATCTAGTTAGGTATTCTGTCACAGTGATAATATACCTTGCTCATGTGCGCTTCCCTGGTAGGTTTATAGGTCCCACGAAGTCAATGGCCCATTTTTCAAATGCTTGTAGGGTCATCTGCGGTGCTAGTGGAATTTTGTCTCTTCTGGATGGTTTTCCAACTCTCTGACATACATCATAGGCTTTGGTATACTCTTTAGCATCTTTGTGTAAAGTAGGCCACCAAAGGCCAACTCGCAGAACCTTCTGCGCAGTTGCTTTTCCTGCGTAATGTCCTCCTGCGATGCCTTCATGAGCTTCTGTGAGAATCAGTGGGCACTCTGCCTCGATCACACATATTCTTAGTATCTCATCAGGTCCTATCTTATATAGCTGACCAACTATCATTGAAAAGTCTCCAGCGCGCGCCACTAGTTGTTTCTTCTAGGAAATTGTATACTCACTTGGAGCCATTCTTGTTGATAGAAATTGGACTATGTCTATGAAGTGGTCATCTATCTTCCTAATGGCAAGCAGTTGTGCATCTGGTAGTGTATCCTCCAGACTGGTGGTTTCTTCGCCATGTTCCAACCTGTACAGGTGGTCAGGTCCCTTGTTCATTCTTCCTGGCTTAACTATGATCTCAAAATCATATTCTTGAAACAGGAGAAGCCATCTGCATATTCTCCCCCCCCAACATTGGCTTGTTGACCAGGTACTTCAGCGCGGAGTGATCAGTAAACATTTTAAAGTGTCCTCCTAGTAAGTAATGGCGGAATTTTTGTAGCGCGTACACCATGGCTAATCCTTCTCTCTTTGTAGTAGTGTAATTGATTTCAGTTGTAGATAGATTTCTGCTAGAAAATGCTAATGGATGATCAATGTCCCCTTCTCCAGACTGTGCTAGTACTTCTCCTAATGCAATGGAAGAGGCATCAACATGCACATGAAATTCCTTGCTCCAATCTGGAAATACCAGAATAGGTGTAGTCACCATCTTTTGTTTTAGTGTGTCGAAGCTCTGCTGGCATTCTTCTGTCCAACCAAACTGACAGTCTTTCTTTAATAAATTCTCCATTGGCGTAGTAATCTGAGCATATCCTTTGATAAATTTCCTGTAATAGCCAGTATGTCCTAGTGCAGTGCGCAGTTGTTTGACTGAGGTGGGAGGTGGCAAATCAACTATAATTGCAATTTTGGATGGGTCCACCAACAATCCTTGCTTGCATACAATATGACCTAATAATACTCCAAATGGTGAGAAGAAGATGCACTTCTTCATATTCAAATCAATTTGACATTGCATGCATTTATCCAACATTATCCTTAGACATTCAACATGATTTTTCAGCAAACCAAAAATAGTCTAGTCATCAAAATAGGCTTCTAAAAACTTATGCGAAAATTCTTTGAACGCTTCGACCACCACCCTAGAAAAGATGGTTGGGGAATTCTTCAGTCCAAATGGAATCACTGTGTATTGGTAGGATCCCCATTCTCTGGCAAATTTGGTCTTGTGGTGGTCCTCCTTGGTAATATGGATCTGATGGTATCCTGAAAACCCGTATGTAAAAGAATATACCTCCTAGCCTCCCACATTGTCTAATACTTCATCTGTGAATGGTGTAGGGAAGGGGTCATGCAAACAGGCATCGTTCAGCTTTCTGAGGTCCACACATATTCTGATCTCACCTGTCTTCTTGTCCTGTACTATCATAGGGATGATCCACTCTGACTCTTCGACAGGTTCAATAATCCCTGCTTCCATCATTCTGTCGAGCTCAATCTTCAATCTTTCCTTATATTTCGGGTTCAATCTGTAGGGTCTTTGCTTGACGAATTTCGCATCTAGTTTCAAAGGTATTCTCATTTCTCCCATAGGTCCTTTGATACCCTTCATATTAGTGAACTTGGTCGGAAACAAGTCCTGATACTCGTGCAGTAATTCTATAATTTTGTCAATGGTAGTAGCATCCCAGTAATCTCCGACATTGGCAAGCTTCAGTGTCTCCTCTATCCCAATATTAAATTCTTTATCTTGATCGTCTATCCAATGAATGGCAGTTCAACTCCTGGTCCTTCCACATTCCTGTGGCCTTCTGTCTCAACAATGTTTACCTTCCTCGGATCATCATCTTCATCGGCATTAATGTTGTAATATCCTTGTAATTTCTGGAATAGCATAGTCCATTCATCCTTTTCTTGCTCCATCGAGAGGCTGGATGACTCTTTAAAAACTTTCTGCCTTACAATCTTTAATGCTTGATCTACTGAGGGAAATTCACTTTCAAACAAAAAGGTGGTTACAAAATTTTAAAGCATACCTTCCCAATCTACGGTGATAAGGCGTAGCTCTGCTTCAAGGTACCAGTTAATAGGGGTCATGTCCAGCGTGTTAATGAATCTGTGTACCCATTGTTCTCGATGAATTTCACTCCAGGCCTCTTCGTAGCTCTGTACATGGTCCTTTGGGCAGCTTCGACCTATGTACCTCAATTCACAGCTTCCTATTGTTGGCATGTTTACAGGCAGGTGTGTTTTTCATTGATGGCAAGATCAGAGTATGCAGCGATGGAAAAACAGGGACAACGGAAGCCCGGGAGGAGAAGCGACAGTGATCTTTGGATCCCATTGAGAATTCCCGATGAACGTCATATCTAAGCCCGAGGTCCAACTAGCATTGGATCAAGGAGAACCTGCACGTTCTTTAAAGAGCAAGGTGAAGCGGGGTTACGAAATCCTGAAAGCAGGAGGACAGTTTCGGATACCGGGAGTTGGAAGAGTCGAGACTCTTCATCATCAAGAGTCTCAGAATCGAGAAATGTGAAACACCGAAATTCCAAAAGCAAAAGGACAGTTTCGGATACCAGGAGTTGGAAGAGTCAAGACTCTTCATCATCAGGAGTCCTGGAATCGTGAAATGTGAAACCCCGAAAACTCGAAACAGACACATCGATCGGAGGTTCGGATACCAGGAGTTGGAGGAGTCAAGAGTCGAGACTCTTCAACACAGGAGTCCCAAAGTGTCGAAATGCGAAATGTCGAAAATCCTGAAACAGGCACATCGACCGGAGGTTCGGATACCAGGAGTTGGAAGAGTCGAGACTCTTCATCATCAGGAGTCCTGGAATCGTGAAATGTGAAACCCTGAAAACCAGAAACAGGCACATCAACCTAAGGTTCGAATACCAGGAGTTGGAGGAGTCAAGATTCGACACTCTTCAACACAGGAGTCTCGAAGTGTCGAAATGCGAAACGCCGAAAATCCTGAAACAGGCACATCAACCGGAGTTTCGGATACCGGGAGTTGGACGAGTCAAGAGTCGAGACTCTTCATCACAGGAGTCCCGAAGTCATGAAATGTGAAATGCCGAAAGGCCCTTTTGTGTATATTTCGGATACCGGGAGATGGACCGTCAAAACACTCCATCACAAGGAATGTCAGAATGTCGAAATGCCGAAGTGCGAAAAACACCTTTTGGTGTTGGTTTCGGATACCGGGAGTTGGAGTGTCGAAACACTTTGCAACAGGGATGATGAAAATCTGAATGCCGAAATGTCAAAACATCGAAAGGCCGAATTCTGAAATGGAAAAATAAGCATGAGACCCATCATTTATGATCCAACGGTGCAGGTTATTCAAGAATATGATCGAAGGGCTATTGTTTCTCTTCACAGTTAATCAATCAGTGGTGATTCAGTTGCTGAAGTGGTATTTGGAGGTTCACAGTGTAACTGCTAGAAACCACTGATGGTTTCTACCAGAGGACTCGAAGAGACTTATGTGTGATCGCCAGAGGAGCTGAAGAGTCTCAAGGAATTTTCCAGTGGAATGAAGACTGTTCGTAGAGGCAATTGACATATGGATGAGCATTGAAGCTTGTAACTACAACAGAGAGGATGAGCTCGACTGTGACAGAGGAGACAAAGAGTCTCGACTGTTGGAGACGCTAAGGAATCTCAGCATAACATCCAGTGATGATGGACACATGGGTTTAATAGCCAGAGAAGCTAAAGAGTTGCAATGATGAACAGGCAGAGCAATCGACATGAAGAGCATGCAGAAGCATTGCGCATAGGGATGCACAAGGTGCACAGAGACTATAAGAAGGTAGAAGAAAGAAGAGATGGTTGTTGTTTTTGAGAGGGATTTAGGAGTGTAAAAGGAGGAGTGTGCAGCAACTGAAATACAAAGAAGAGGAATGGTGCATTGAATGGACATGGCACACAGAGCATAAAAGGAAGAAGCACAGAAAGTGCAAGGCATGTGTGCAGCAAGAAAATGAGACACTAAAGGAAGGTTGAGGTGCTCTTGTAGAGAAGAACAGAAGATCAGAAATCGCAAGAAGATGCAGACA
>SNQJ01S0299717.1:0-10397 GCA_010110895.2 Picea sitchensis
CAGGTGGCACCAAATCCGGAAACATCGGAGTTTCGGCATTCGGGGTTTCCAGCAGCAGGAGACTTGGGATCGCAGACCCGCGAGCTGCGAGGTCCCGACGTGACGTGGCAGCGTGGGACCCGGAAGTCAGGGGGAGACACGTGAAAGCATATCGGAACATCGGTGTTTGGGGTTTCGAAGGGTAAGTATTTCACTGCTCTTCATCCACCGATTTCCCGATAGGAAAATCCCCGAGACCGAGAGCGTTGACTATTGACCATTCGGAGTTCGGGTCTCGGGGGTTGGAGCTGTTAGTGCGTTTTGCTCGCAGGTATCGCGAACCCTCGAACCGCGATATCCCGATTTCCGAAGGGGTTGCTGTGGGTGACTCGGGACTCCCTAGGGAGTTGAAGAGTGCGGACTCTTCGGGCCCGTGAGAACAGAAGGTCCTGGTGGAGCGACCGCCGGCTGAGAGAGAGCGGGGTTGCGTCAGTTAAGGTTGCAGTTTTGTAACTATTTTTCTTCTCAAAAGTAGGAGATTTCTAACCATTAAGTATTGATGACCTTGTATAAATACAAGGAGAGAAGAATGAAAAAATGATTTTTTCTCTACAAAGGCATTGTGATGAAGTAATTTTCAAGAGACTCTGAATTAATACAAATGCAGATTGAAGATTCCATATTTTGTCAAGTCTGAGTTATGTGTTCCCTTGTCTTTTCATCTTTCTTTCATATATCTAATTGATGAATGTTTAGCTACAATTTAGTACAACCTCTACTGTGGAAATTATTATTCTTGTTATTTAAATCATTTACAATTTTTCCTTTGTATCGGTTATCAGTAGATGCAAGACCTGTGAATGTTTATATTTCAATATTGTATGCTTCATTAATATTTTTATTGTTTTCATAGTCTTCTGTTACAACATGAGATTCCTCTTCAATTGATGCCTCACCTTGTTAATAGCTTTATGTTTTTCCTCATATCATGCATGTTTCCTTTCCTTTAAATTTAACTCAGATACAAGAAATGACCTTTAATTTAGTCATCCTATTAATTATTGTTTTAAAATCATTCTCTTTACATTGTGAAATAGAGATAACGAAGCCCAAAAAGAAAACACAGAATTGTATCTCCTTTACCTTTATCCTTCATGACAGTACCAGTTTCAAGGCAGCCTAACATTGAACCCGGTATTTCAGATCAAACCAACATTGCTCTAAATTTATTTAGCACTATCTTGCAAACAATAAATAACCGGGTTGAGTTAGAACGTTCATGGGCAACAATTGAGAGAGATATCAGTATTCAGGAAAACTGGGAATTTCGACAGAGACAGTGTAGAAACCAACTATAGTCCTCACCTTTTTATCATTGATTTTTTCTATCCTCAACTTCCTCTATCTTTTCATATTCCTTGAACATATACTTTAGAGACTTAACCATATACTCAGGAACAACATCTTTTTGGCGTCGCTGCCGAGGAATGGAGAAACAAACCTTTTTCCCTGGGAAGAACGACATTGACACTTTCCTTCTTTGATAGTGAACAAATTTTGAAAGCCTTCTAAGGCTACCTTTATCTTTCACTTGGCAACTCCACATTTTTTAAACCGACTCTTAACCAGAAGAACACTAGGAAGAGTCCAGATGACAAGCATATTTCGCCTTTTTCCGACCAAGAAAAAATTCTAAAATCGAGAAGATACTTTCGACAAACTGCCTCATCGACAAATAAAAATTATCAACCTAAATTTACATAGTATGACTCTGAATATCAAGACGGTGAATCAAGTATTCCACCCCCTTACGGGGAATACTCTGCTGATAAGGTTACAACCCCTGAATCAGATTTGGTTCTTCCTATTTTTAAGACTGAAGCTTTCTCAACCATTTCCCACACCAATAGAGAACAAAGATCTACCTCACTTCCTATTGCGACTGAATCTCCCTCGCTTCTCGAGGTTCGATTTTCAACCTCTCAAAACTCAAACAATTATCCTATATATCTCTACTCAACTTCTATTGATTCTCCTATATTTTCACCATGTGATTCTGAAGGAACTAGTCCACATTCCCCAAGCTCCTTTTTCTCAAGTTTCCTCCCCATCGATAACTGATTTCTTGAAACCCTTTCGTATAACCCCCAAACTTTAACTGCTAAATCCACAATGGTCGCGACTGGAGGAGGTGGGGCAGGAGGTGCTGCTGCAGGTGGTCAAGGAGGAGGAGAAGGCGGCCAAGTACTGCCTCCTCAGATATTTGCAAAGGTTGTTGCAAGATATGCCCCTCTGGTTCTACCAGTCCCTCTCCATGATTTACCAGAAAATTACATGAAAAACCTGCCCAAGTTCACGGGAGAGGGCGATTTAACGACAACTAAACACATAAAGTTTTTTGATCAATTCGATGACATTCTTGTATTGGAACATGAATATGTTTACTCCAGACTCTTGGTTCAAACCTTTGAAGGGCAAGTGAGAACCTGGTTTCAAGGCCTAGCAGCTGGATCTATACCGTCATATGATGAACTTGAAAACACTTTTATCAGACAATAGGGTGAGTGGAAAGACCATCTTTATTATCTAACCGAATTTGGGGCTCTTCAAAATAAAAACTCTGAATCAGTTCTTGAGTTTACCCAACGATTCAATAAATTGTACAATAAGATCCCAACCGAGGTCAAACCCTCCCAACCTACAACGAAAGTGACTTTTGCTGGAGCTTTTGACCCCGACTTCGCCCTGTTATTAAGGGAGAGAAGATCAATAGATCTCACCAAGATGCAAGATGATGCCTTGGAAATCAAATCTAACATGATGGCATCAGGGAAGCTGAAAACCAAATTTGAGACTGGAAACAAAGAAATTAGGAGATACAGGGAGTAAGGAGGACCCTCTGGATTAGGAAGATCTTCAAAAGACAATATGGATGATATGGCTAGAATCATCAAAGAACTGTCAAATAAAATATCGAGAATGGAACTAGATCAAGCTAAGAATGAACATTACCCTAGAATGGAGTTCAGGAAGAACCCTAATCCTCAAAACCACCAAAAACAAATTAAGAATGAAGATCAAAAAATCCAAACCCCTTTAAAAAGAGAAAACTTTATAGGAGGACAAGACGTGGAGGATTTCGAGGAGTTAGAAGAGGATATGAACAATCTTGTCGATGACTGCTTACAACCTTATATAACAAGACAAGATTATGAAAAGTCTTTGACTACAGAGTATATGACTGAGAGTAACAAGAACAACAGTGTTTCAGAAGATTCGACCTATCAGGGAATAACAGATGGTATAATGGCTGAGCTCCACCAGAAGTACAACCTAAGACCTAGAAACATGGTTTCCACAACCACTCCAGTTAAAAAGATATTGTCGAGGGTTGAAACTAACGAAGCAGTTTAAAAAATCACTGAAAAATTGACTGAAGGGACTAAGACCGCTAACATACAGTCTATTAAAACAAAGACAGTGGAAATGCCACCCTTAAGCACGCAGAAACTAGACACCCTTGTTACCGAAACAAAGGCCCCTCAACCATCTGCTCCATAATTGCATGTTAGATTTTGGGTCCTCTCACAATGTGATGCCAAAAGTAATCATGGATAGACTCAGCCTTGAAATCAACAGGCCTTATGGAGATTTATATTCATTTGATTCGAGGAAAGTCAAGTGTATAGGCATGATAAAGGACTTAGTTGTAAACCTTGCACAGGTACCTGTAAAAAGCGTTTTAATGGATGTGGTTGTCGCATATATACCCCCAAAATATGGCATGCTCTTGTCCCGGTCCTGGGGTGCTAAACTTGGAGGTTACCTTCAACTTGATATGACACACGCAACAATTCCAGTTTTCGGAGGACAGTTCACACGATTGTACAGGGAAACCAGGTTAGCATTTACGGTTAGTGACCCTCTCAGACCAAAATATTATCCTGTATATATTGCTGATCAAGATTTAGGTAATTGTATATTATCTATAGATGATGATGTTGATGCATGTGAAGAAAGTTGTACATGAAATAAAAAAGAAAAAGAACAAATAGAACAGGATGTATATAACACTGGTGTTTGGAAAATGTTTTTTGACGGTGCCTCATCTTATTTTGGAGCAGGGGCTGGAGTAATTTTTGTGGCACCTGATAACCAATTCGTTATCCATTTCTCTTATAGGATACAATGGAACATTGACCACTCTAATAACGTATATGAGTACGAAGCTCTAGTGTTAGGGTTAGAGGCCGCTAGGAGAATGAAAATTAAAAACTTGGAAGTTTTTGGTGATGCAGAGTTGATCGTGAAACAGGTTAATTTCCAGTACCAGGCCAAACATCCTAGGTTAAGGTCATATCAAAATTGTGTTTGGGACCTAATCGAAATTTTTTTCTCCTCTGTTAATATTCACTTCATTCCGAGAGCTGGAAATCAACAGGCAGATGCTTTGGCCAAAGCTGCTTCGACTTTTGCACCTCCCACTTCTTTCAAACTAAAATATCATATACAAATGAGACATAGGCCTTCCATACCCAATAACATACAACATTGGCAAGTCTTTGAGGATAATGAACAACTCCAATTTTTTTTAGAAACAGTAGACGAGTTCGCTGAAACACATCCTGACCAAGAGAACCAAAATGATCCTATTTGGATCATGCAGGAAGGGGAAGACCCCTAAGAGTTCCAGGATAAAATTGCTAATCATTGTATGCTTGTTTTAAAAAATAATCAGATACCCAAGGGCATGATTCCCTTAGAAATGATCTTTAATCAGGATGACATCCCTTTGAAGACTATCTTACAAACTCAACCGGAAGAGGTTTAAGATTTCAATATAGGTAACGAAGAGATTCCTAGATTAGTGAAAGTATCCAGGTAACTGTCTCTCGAAATAAAAAGTAAATATGCTGAGTTGCTTAAAAAATACAAAGATGTTTTTGCCTGGTCTTATGACAAGTTGATAACTTATGATACGACTATCATGGAACACAAAATTCCACTAAAACTAGACGTCAAACCTTTTAGGCAGAAACTCAGGCAAATTAACCCTATTGATGCAGGAGCATCTCTCCATGCAACCAGCCAGCCATCCAACCCCATCAACGCGCATGCATTCATGTGCTGAAAGGGAGGCGCAACCTCATTTTAAATTTCAAATTGAATGTAATTAAATGTCTTAGGTTGTTGAGCCATAGAAGTCATGCCTTTTGACAGGCTGTAGATAAGATAAGCATTTAATGTGTGTCATGGCTGAGATCTAGATCCAGATGCTGGACTAGACAACCATTGATTGTAATTGAATAGGGTAGGTAAATCCTGGAGGGAAGCGCTCGATGAGCCCCTCAGGTAAAAGAGATTTTGAGATCTCATTTTTGAGTTAGCCAAGTAGATGGTAGAGAAGAGCCGAGAGAGAGCTCAGGAACACCATTGTAAAGATACAGGTAATTTGCCATTTTTAATAAAAACAACAGTTTTTCCTGCATATGTTCTGTGTTGAATGGATGTCTGTGTGTGTTCCACATATATGCTGTGAATGTATGTTTGTTGATGCATTCTACAGGAGTTCGCTTGATTGCAGGTTGAAGGTCTTTGGGGCTTCACACCAGGAGGGTGTGATCAGAATGTTGAGGTTCTGATAGTCGTGCACAGAGGATGCACTTCTGAACTCTAAGGAGTCAGACAGAGACGTGCTGAGGCATAGAACTGGAATCAACAACTCAGGGAAAGACCTTTGAGGTTGTTGAACACCTTAAGAAGCAAGGCTGTGTGGCTGAGACACAGTTGCAGACAGAATCATGGAGGATTCTGTAGAGCTCTGCCAGGTGGGTATTGAGCGTGTGTACAGCCGTGCATAGAGGAAGGAACTCTGCTATGAGTTCAAAGGAAACAAAATCACTGAGGATTCTGTAAGGCTCTACCAGGTGGGCATCGAGCAACTGCGTAGGTGCACAGAGGAAAGAACTGTTAGAGGTTCTGGAAGGAAGATACTCCGCCAGGAGGGAGTTGAGAAGGTGTGCAGATAGGCACGGAAAAATAGAGAACTCTTTGAGTTCTGGATGTGAAGGGAGAGTCCACTGAAGGGCCTCCACTAGGTTACTGAATACCTGGAAACTCAACCAGAGGTCGCTTGAGTCGAAGGATAGCCAGGAAGGAATCCGTTTTATTCTCCATCTGAGGGAGGAAGAAGGATAAAATCCCCCAAGGGGTCTGAGTGGTCGTGAAAGCTCAGAAGAGATAGCACTTTAGTGCGAGAGACTCTGACGTGGTGCAGAAGTTGAAGGATCCTTTGAGGATTTGAGAAGAGAAGAAAATCTCAGAGGAGTAAGCACTTCATACGCGCGGTGAGGCTCGATTTCGAGGAGTTCACAGAGAGGAGCAGTAAGGGTTGAGGCATTTGGAAGATTTAAATTCCTCCAAGTCTAGAGAGAAGGTACGAAGGAGCCAGAGAAGGAGCATTAGCAGCCGTCGGATAGACCGATAGATTCTGGACCGTTGGTTTTACAAGTTCAGGAGGAGCTCAAGGAGGAGCCAACGACAGGAGGAGACCGACAACCGTCGGATCTCACTCGAATACCCAACAACCATTGGATTGGGAGAAGGTGCACGGAGTTTAAACTCAGGAGGAGGAGTGCAGAGAAGGAGGACAGATCTGAGCCGTTGGATCTGAGAAGAAACCCCGACAGTCGTCGGATCTGTAGGGAACTGCACAGAGGTTAAGTCTTCGTGAGTAGCAGGAGGAGCCATCGGGATATCGGCCATCGGGAAATCGGAGTTCTCGAGGTCGTGTGAGTTGGGACAGCGGCAGTCGCAAAATCCCGACGGGATCTGGACTGTCCAATTGAGCAGAAGACATGTGGCGGAGATCCAGCGCCATCGGCGTTTAGGCGCATCGGGAAATCGACAATCCCGTGGACAAAAGATTGGGTAAATCCACACTGGAAACCCTGGCATAATCGGAGCCGTCCGTTCGAAGGAAAGGTGGCAAAAGATCGGGCGCCATCGACATTTTGTTCATTGAGAAATCAGAGTTTTCGGTGACAAGTTGTTCGCGCACTTTGGATTCGCGATACGCGAAACCCCGATCAGTGGGGAATAGCCGTCAGAGCAGCAGAGGAGGAGGACAACGCCGTAGTGGAGGACAACTGTCAACTAAATGGAACGTCGGGGATCGGAAGATCGCGAATCTTGAAGGCGTGAGTCTTTCGACATCACAAACGCCGAAACCCTGTAAGGAGTAGCCTCAAAGGGAGGTAAGGCCACGGTCACGGGTAGCAGTCACGTGATCCATGATATAGCCAGTAGGGGCTAAGGGAACAAAGAGCTCATCAGTAATCGGGTGTTGGAGAGGTAAAAGACTCTTGACAACGGGAAGGATAAAACCCTGAATCCCGATAACAATTTTCCTGTGGGGAAAGTGTTCACGGTTAAGGCAGAAGACCGTAAGGAGCAGGAAAAGGACCTGTGGATTGGGTGATTGAACAGGGATTCCACTCAGGGATCCAAAGATCCAATTTGGCTTAGGAGAAAGGGGATTTGAAATCGATCCTGTGAGCAGAAGGTCGGTGAAGAGACCTTGCAGGGTGTTAGGAAGGACCTTGTTTTCATCAAGTAGTATCAGAGCACAGGAAACCACGATCAGTGGGGGCCAGCTGTCAGAGAAGCAGAGCAGGAGGATAGAGGCGTTATGGAGTATAGTTGTCAACAAGTCGGAAAATCAGGATCCGGACGATCGGGAATCCCGTGAGTGTATGCATTGAGGCATCACAACCTCTGTAGCCCCGACGGGGTAAGGTAGTGGTCACAGAGCATGGTCACATTGGCCAGGGCCTAGCCAGGAGGGCTAGTGCCTGAAAAGGATCCATCAGGAATCGGGAAATTGGGAGCCCTGGGGACATGCGCATGATGCCATCGCAAATGCTGAAATATCGATAGGTGCAGTTACGAAGGAAGGTAAGGCCACGGTTGTGGGTGCATGGTCGTATGTGTCAGGAGATGAGCTAGGGAGGGCCAGAGCACAAAGGACACATCGGGTTTTTGATGTCTGAACCCCCGATAGAAGGATTAAGGCTACGGTCACGGAGATAGGTCGTATGGATTAGGGCTTAGTCGGTTAGGGCTAAAGGTGGAAAAGCGCTCATCGCGAATAGGGGATTCGAGAGGACAATGACTCTTGACAGTGGAATTAGGAAACCCTGAACCCCGATAAAGAGTAGGGGATAACCATGGTCAAGGGATGAAGGCCGAGACAGGGGAAGAGAAATACCTGTGGACTGGATCAGAGATTTTAGCAAAGATTCTCGAGAGGAATTAAAGAGTCGCTTTGGCTCAGCTGAAAGGTGGGATTTGAACGATCCTGTGAGAAGGAGGACAGGTGAAAAAAACCCTGCGGGGTGATAGGAAGGACCTCTTTGCATCAAGTGGTATCAGGATCTCGAAGACTACCAGGAGGGCAGTAGAAGGTTTCCAATTTGCCAAGTGGGTGAGGAAACAGAAATGGGATCGACTGAAGATCTAGTGGACTGTCATGGGGATGGTCAAGAAACTTTACATTGTCAACTGGGCAATAATAAGAGATCGCTGCGGCATCTCAAAATCTGCCAGGGAGGCAGCGGAAGCGGCTCATATTGCCAGGAGGGCAGAGACGAGCAGATGAAACCATCTGAGGGTCTCATGAACTCAGAAGCGAGTTGGATTCATCCAGGGGAGCTGATGGAGCAGATGATCTCAGGATTCGATTGTGACCAGCGTGTATAACTGGCAGTAGAAGAAGATCAGAGGAGTCGTGTGATGATTGGGGGAACACAAGTATTCCTACCACTTACCCAGGAGGAGGCAGAAATTGGTGTTGCAGATGGTGCAGCAGTAGAACAGTCAGCGAAGACTGTCAAGGATGAATTGGTGCAGATGGCGAAGACTGCCCAAGAGGACAAAGAGAATGAGCATTCTGAGGAACAACTCAATGATTTCAGCTGGAGTACTGAAAAAAAGGAAGCTGTAACATTAACGCTGACATCAATAGAAGCTGAAAAAGAGAGAGAGAATTCTGAGGAATGGCTCACTATTTTCAGCCAGCAAGCTGAAAACACTGTAGCATTGGAGCTGACAACCGAAGAAGCGGAAGAGGGAAATGAGAATTCCAAGGAGTGGCTCGATATTTTCAGCGATGAAGCTGAAAAGACTACAACATGGGAGCTTGCAGCAGCAAATGAAGAAGACACGAACAACATATGTTTTGCTGATCTGTGGGAACAGATTGAAGCCCTGGAAGAAAGGGTAAAAGTGCAGGGAGTACACATCAACCAGGTGAAGTTGGAAACTGATCAAGAAGGCATGGGGGATCATAGCAATCTTCCCGATGAACAAAAATTTTTGCAGCTGAGGAGACTGCAAGAATAGAGCTAGCCATGGAAGCAACTGGACGAGGTGATCATGGAGATTAGGGAGCTGATGTTGAAGTCAGCAGACACTGCTAGCAGGGAGCAGCTGGGCAGAAGGAAGGAAGCAACAACATCAGCAGAATGGAACAGATGAAAAGCTCCAAAGGATGGTTTGGGATCCAGGAGGATTTCCAACAGCTACAGGGGAAGCACATGAGCAGGAGCTCATGATTTTTTTTCAGCTGTGGAGTATGATGCAGGAGCATCTCTCCATGCATCCAGCTAGCCAGCCAACCCCATCAACGCGCATGCATTCATGTGCTGAAAGGGAGGCGCAGCCTCATTTTAAATTTCAAATTGAATGTAATTAAATGTATTAGGCTGTTGAGCCATAGAAGTCATGCCTTTTGACAGGCTGTATATAAGATAGGCATTTAATGTGTGTCATGGCTGAGATCTAGATCCAGACGCTGGACTAGACAGCCATTGATTGTAATTGAATAGGGTAGGTAAATCCTGGAGGGAAGCGCTCGATGAGCCCCTCAGGTAAAAGAGATTTTGAGATCTCATTTTTGAGTTAGTCAAGTAGATGGTAGAGAAGAGCCGAGAGAGAGCTCAGGAACACCATTGTAAAGATACAAGCAATTTGCCATTTTTAATAAAAACAACAGTTTTTCATGCATATGTTCTGTGTTGAATGGATGTCTGTGTGTGTTCCACATATATGCTGTGAATGTATGTTTGTTGATGCATTCTACAGGAGTTCGCTTGATTGCAGGTTGAAGGTCTTTGAGGCTTCACACCAGGAGGGTGTGATCAGAATGTTGAGGTTCTGATAGCCGTGCACAGAGGATGCACTTCTGAACTCTAAGGAGTCAGACAAAGATGTGCTTGTTGAAATAATGTAATTGCGAAGAGCATTCTTATTATTTTGTTATTGGATTAAATCCCCATTGTGGATTAATCATGTCATTATTATTATTCTTATTATTAGATTAATCCCCATTGAGGATTAATCAAGTCGGTAATTGTATA
>SNQJ01S0299719.1:0-10311 GCA_010110895.2 Picea sitchensis
AGAAATCGTTATTTAATTGATAAAGTAAAGTGACAAAGTCAAGGTGGATTATTTAAATAATAAGGAGAAGTGACAAAATCTAGAAGGAATATTTAAATGATAAAGTATTGGAGAACTTTCTATTTATAGAAAGTGGTTAACCCTAAAATAAGGAAAATAGGTTAAGTAACCTAGAAATGGGTTAAGTGACCTAGAGGATGAAAGTATAAATAAGATAGCAATGGTCTCTTGCAAAACATCATTTTTGTGGATCAATGGAGATCTTCTTGTGAGAATATATTTTGGAGTATTGATGGAGAGCTTCTTGTGAGAGCATCTTTGGTGTGGATCTCTTGAGCATGATTGAAGATCTATTTTGAGAAAGAGAGCATGAGAAGGATCTCATGGACACATTGAAGTTTCGGCAAGTCTGAGATCATGACGGAGAAATTCTCGAAATTACAGAAAAACCCTATTTTCTGGTGCGTATACGGACGTTGTCTGTGTACAGGGTGCGTATACTCAAGCTGCTTGTGTACAGGGTGCATACAGTACGCGGGTTGTGAGTGTACAGGGAGCGTACTGTGGATAAAATCATGGATATTTGTGATTGAGATGATGACAAGCTGTTGAAGACTAAAGCAGGTCCCAGATCTGCATTCTATGGGCTCAGATCTGTCACTGAGACACTGGTATGGTTACATTATTTGTCTTGATGGATAGTATTGCTTGTTGTGTTGTGAATGCTTAGGGCATTATTGGTATGGTTGTTTTAATGTGGTTTATGTTGGTTGATGGAGTGAGCAGTATTCTTGTGATTCAATTATGATATGATTGTTATAGTATACTAGTTGCTTATACATGATTGAGTTAGAATTCATATTGATTGGTTGTGGAGCATGTGTAAGCTATTGGAGAGCTTGGATGTGTTGTCACTGGCTGGTGGTCATTTTGGACAATGAGAGACAGAAGAGAATGATGAATTGGTTACACATGATCTGAGTTGATCTTGAGGGATAAACCCTAATAGCTCAGAAGGTATACGCAAGTTGTAGTACTGTTTGGGCGTGTATACACACGGTCTATACTACTGGTAGGGCGCGTGCATACATGTGATGCACTACCGACGGGTCGCGTACCTGTTGCAGATTGATATATGTTGAGGATTGTTGTCTCATCTTAGTTGGTGTTGTGTGTGTAAGTTGAGTCTTGCATGATAGAGTTGGTGCTCTTGTAGAGTTGTACTCTATTCAGTTGTTGCTGAAAAACCCCAAGGATTGTAGTCTGTAATAAAAAGAAAATTGTACATACACCTTGTGTTCTTTGTGTTCCTTGTGGTGATGACTTGTTGATGATATATCGCTGATATATGTTGTTGATATGTGTTCACATATAACTGGTTATAAATGACAGCAATGAGTAATGAGTAAAATGTTGAATGCTAACTAATGAGTTTTTTGTAAGAGGGAAGTTTTGTGTAGTGGTAGGTGTGTCCAATAGTTCTATATGCTTCTTCAATTACTATGTTGAGAAGAACAGTCTTTACATCCATCTGATGTAAACTCCAACCTGTGGATACTACAAGAGATATAATGGCTCAGGTAGAGGTATACTGGAACAAGTTGTCATCATAGTCTTCGCCCTCCATATGGGAGAACCCTCTAGCCTTGAATCTCACCTTGTACCTATCAATGCTTCCATTGATAAGTTTTTTTCACAATTTCTCACATACATTGTTCTTCATCACAACTTCCTTCTTCAACATTGGAGTCCATGGAATGTTCTATAGATTCCATGTCTGCCCTTCTTGAAGGTTCCAACTTCTTCCTTTCGCCATAGGAACATAAATGTAGATGGACAACCAGGGATATTTAAGGATTATTTTCGAAGAGGACTTCTTCTAGAGTTAACTTGAACACGTGTTACTTGTCATGGCTGCTACTTCCAATGAAGAACATGGACAGATACTTCATAGTATTCACGGATTCTTCAATGGATCATATTATTTTAGATTAGCTCCCTCCTAATCCAGGCTTCATGCTTGAATGCGCAATATGCATTCTCTTCTTTTGGAATTTTGTAATCATCTCCCTCCATCTGAGAGAGCCCATGCTTTTGTCTACATCCTTCTTGTTTCTTCAAAGTGTCACAAGTTTATTCTAGTTTCCTCTTGATTACTGACTTCTTTCTGATTCTGACTCCCTCTAAGTCTCTTCAAGTATGTTTCTATTTGTTCTGATTGTTGTCGATCTAGTAGTTATTTAAAGCATTTTTTCATCCTTATAAACTTCTTCTACGACAACTTTCGCAAATATTGTTCATCAAAGACATTTCACAAGAGTATCTACCCGGAACAAGAACAATAAGAGCAAACAAGAAATATCTCTCTAGAGGAAATGTTAGTTCATGTTACAAACAAGTACAATAGGAATCTATATTAATGGTATTCATATGCAGTCAATTATGCAGTGCACCTAGCAATAATAAAACCTTTCAACCACTGTTTTTGTAATGTAGCAATTATCACCCTTGATATATACAAATTTGAAGCTTAACATTTTAATCAAACATGGAACCTGAAGCCTCGCTTGATATGGAGGGTGTGCTTGTTCTTTTGAATGCATTGAATACAAGATTAGAGCTTGGACAAGGTCTCTAGTACTTTCCCTGCAAACACACTCATGTTTCGCTAGATGATATAACTTGGATAGCATATATAAGTGCATACTTTTAAAGTCTTGTAGCATTGTCGAGCTTGTCTTCCAATCTGAAACTAGATACCATCTTGACAAAAAGAGATTAGAAACTGAATCGAAAGATTCAATGATTAGAATAAGTTAGAAACTCTAGAATTTCAACTTTGACCACAAAATCAATTTGACCAAAAGTCAACCTTTGAATTTGACCAGAAGTGAAACTTTGACTTTGACTTTGACTTTGACTAGACAGCCTTTGACTTTGACCAAAAATTCAAACATGGCATTTTTGCTAGCTGAGGGTACCAAGAGGTGTGTTAGGCTAGGGTGCACTAGGATGCCAACGATTAAGATCAAATGCTTCACCAAAAGTGCATGAACATAAGGGTTAGGGTTTGTTGCAACTGCATAATCAGACAACCTAGCTGCAGTTGTAACTAGTGCCACAATGAGCTTTAACGAATAACTTCCCAATCTAGCTTCCAGTTGTTAGACTGTCTGAAGATAGTTTGGGCCCATAACCTGTTAGAATAAAAGAGATATGCTCTTTTTCACATAGACAATATCTCAATATTATCACCCAACCATAGGCACGCATCCACCCCCGAGCACCATAAACTTGAAAAATAGAATAATTTTAGAAGCGGTACCAGACCCAATAGATAACCAAGAGATAGTGTATCTCTCTTTCTCCAAGAATAATGCACCAAACAGAAATTCCATAAACCAGAAACCAAGACCAAAATCCTAGTTGCAGTACCTAAAGTTGCACTCCTTCTCCAAACTTGCACACCACTTGTATGTGTGAGTTGTGAGAGTGTGTATGACCAAATGAGCTCAAGTGCCCTCTATTTATAGTGTTCTTTGTCTCATGTCCAGGGCGACTTCTTCTTTTAGAGGCCAATACTTAAATATTAATTCTTTTAATGAGCCGACATATCTTCTAGGGTTTCTATACATCTGTTTATGGTTTCGCTAGCTTCTGGAACATTCTAATCTGGTCAGAGGTTATACATGGAGGTTAATACCTCCTGCAGCTACCATAATATCAACAATCGGCACCCCAAGAAGCATAAGGATGAGATTGAGAATGATATTAAAAAATTATTAGCCATGGGGCATATTAGACCAAGTTCAAGTCCATTTGCATCATCAGTTATGTTGGTGAAGAAGAAAGATGGTACTATGTGCATGTGCATTGATTACAGGACCTTGAATAAGAGAACCATAAAAAACAAGTATCCCATTCCCAGGATAGATGAGTTGTTGGATGAGCTACATGGCACTGTATACTTCACTAAAATTGATTTGTGCTCTAAATACCATCAAATTAGGATGAGGGAACAAGACATACATAAGACAACCTTCAGATACCACTATGGGCATTATGAGTTCCTTGTCATTCCTTTTGTCTTGACCAATGCGCCAATGACCTTCCAATCATGCATGAACCATGTGTTCAACAAACAGTGGAGAAAGTTCCTACTTGTCTTCTTTGATGATTTGTTGATTTACAGTAGAACATGGGAGGATCACCTCAAACATGTGAATGAGATCTTGAGCATCATGGGAGAACAATCACTATATGCCAAGGAAGAAAATTGTGAAATTGGAATGACTGGGGTACTCTATTTGGGGCACATTAATGGGGAAAAGGGGCTACAGGTTCACCAAGAAAACATCCAATCAATCATTGATTGGACCACACCCAAAACACTCACAGAGCTCAAGGGATTTCTTGGTATTTGCAGTTATTACAGGAAGTTTGTCAAGGGGTTCTCCCAATTATGCACACCTCTAACTGATTTGACCAGGAAGGGTGCCTTCAAGGGAGTCGTGAGGGACAATTAACCTTTAAAAAATGAAGGTGAAGAGCACTTGCCCAGTATTATCCTTGCCAGATTTTTCTCAACCATTCATCTTGGAGTGTGACGCATCAGGTGAGGGTGTTGGAGTTGTTCTCATGCAAAATAGGAATCCCATTGCTTATGAGAGCCACAAATTGAGGGGGCATGAGTTGTTGTACACCATTTATGATAAATAAATGCTATCCATAATGCACGCCTTGGTCAAATTCAGGCAATATCTAGTTGGAGCGAAATTTGTGGTTAGAACCGATCATAATAGCCTCAAGTACTTTCTTGAGCAGAAGGACCTCAATGAGAGACAACAAAAATGGGTGAGTAAGATTCAGGCATATAACTTTGACATAGAATACGTCAAGGGAAAAAACAATGTTGTAGTAGATGCCTTGTCTAGAATACCCTAAGCCTACTCCATGTCATAGATATCAGTCGATTGGAAATCTCATCTATTGGTGGAGTACTCCAAAAATAAGATTGCATGTGAGTTGATTGATGGACAGTTGCATGATGACAGGTACAGGATTATAGATGACATCATCTATTACAAGGGAATGATCTATCTAGTTCTTGAATCATTGTTCAAGAAAAGGGGGCTTCAAGCATTTCATGATTCATCATTAGCAGGGCATCAAGGATTTCTTAAGGCATACAGACAGATAAAAGAAAGGTTTGTTTGGAAGGATCTCAAGGGAGATGTCATGTGCCACATCAAGGAATGTACCATTTGTCAACAAACAAACAAAATGAACACACTCACCGAACAGGTCTATTAAAGCCTCTTCCCATCCCATAGCATAAGTGGGAGTGTATCTATGGATTTTATTACAGGACTCCCCAAGGCATAGGGGAAGGATTGCATATCTGTCATAGTAGATCGACTGACCAAATTTGCTCATTTTTCCCCCATCTCCATGGACTTTAGCGCATCTCAGGTGGAAGATCTATTTTTCAGGGAAGTCTCCAAATTGCATGGATTACCCAAAATGATTGTGAGTGCGAGGACAACAGATTTATGAGCATCTTTTGGTAGGAATTGTTTCGGCTAGTGGGTACAGAGTTAACCCCCAACACTAGCTACCATCCACAAACAGATGGACAGATTGAGATAGTAAACAAGTGGGTGGAAGGTTATCTCTGAAACAATGTGGCAGGGCAGCATAAAGCGTGGGTCAAGTGGCTATACCTGGGTGAATATTGCCACAACACCACTCACCACATGTCTATTGGTATGTCTCCTTTCAAATCCTTATACAATTATGATCCCCTCACTTTTGTTGAGATTGTGTTTGGAGATAGCAGAGCCCCTATGGCTAAGGAGTGGATACAGAAAAAGTCAATGCATTCTCAAAGAACTCAAAGACCACTTGCAAAGGGCTCAAAACCAACAGAAGTTATATGTAGACATGCACAAAGTGGAGCGCACTTTTGAGGTGGGGGCCTTGGTATATTTGAGGCTTCAACCATAAAAACATGCATCCATTAAGAAAAATGAAGGGTAGAAAGGAAGGTTGGGGAAGTTGCATATGAATTAGAACTACCACAGGGAAGCAAAATCCACAATGTCTTCCATGTATCATGCCTAAAAAGGGCATTGAGGCAACATGTTGTAGCTAATGAAGAACTACCTCCAGTTGATGAAGAACGACACTTGATTTTGATTCCATAGGAGGTTTTGGAGGTGAGGGAAAAAAAGATAAGGAACAGGGACATCAAGGAATACTTAGTCAAGTGGAAAAAATTTCTTATAGAAGATGCCACTTGGGAGAGTGAACAGGTGCTACAGCAGACAGATTCAAGGTTGTTTGTGGGAAAACAATTTCCAGTAGAGGAGACTATAATGTTCCCCCCTTCTTAAAAAGAACATTGGAAGACTTAGTAGTCTAGTCACCCCTCTAGACTATAGGTCTCATGAGTAAAAATGGGCTAGGAGGCGCAAAAGGGTCACTAAGGAGCTAAATGTTATATTATTAAAGTGACTTTGGTAAAAGCAGAAAAAGGGTTATTTGACTTAGAGGAGAAAAGTAGAGTAATAACCTTAGGCATCAATAAAGTAACTCAAGTGAAAATTAGAAGATGGAGGTATAAAAGACAGAGGAGGGTGTATCACTCCTCATTCATGCCATTTTCTCTCATTTGATTCTTGAGCTATGCAAGTTACGTTTTGAGGGTTTTGAGTAAACAAACCCTAGAGATCAGCAAGGAGGTGAAAGATTCCTCTGTTTCTAATCCAAGCTTGGTCAAGGTGGTGAAAGATCCCACCCTCACCATTCTATTCAGTCCTAGATCAATTCCAACAGTGGTTTGAGGAGTCAAGGCACGGATCTGGAGGATTTCTACAGGTAGGGAGCATTGTTGATGAATGAAGAGCTCGATTTGGTTAGTGAAAGGGAGATATGAGTTCAAACTTATTTCAGAAGGGATTTCCATGCATAGAGCACCCTTTCTCATCTACTTTTGAGGGGTTTCTTCTGCATAATTATTTATTGTGGCACATTGGGCGAATTTCCTGAAGGAGGGCACACTGTCACTAGTAGATCTAGTGAGTTGGAAGGTAAGATCATCCTCAACAACAGAAAAGACTCATTACAGGTGTTCACCTTCACCGGATCTATAGATCTACAACTTATTTTAGTGGTTTAGAGGGCTAAGCATTGGAGGCCGAAATTCCTAGGGGTTTCCCAGCCAGGAGGTGCACAACTCAGCCGGGTCTAGGTGCAAGGGTTCAAAAGGGAAAGAAAATGATCGTGTTCATCTTTGCATGTTGTTACTGGAAGACCAAGAGGACTTACATCTTCACTTATTTTGTATCTTGGATGCATATTCAGCCCAAGCTTTTATATCTCTTCTATATTATTCTAGATCTGTAGATCCCATGTATGGAGGTCGGCTTATTATCTAAATAAAGGTCAGATATGAAGTTGTTGATCATTCTCTTGTGTTATCTCTCGTGTATCTTGTTATTTTCATATGTTGTTGTGTTATATTCATCATCCATATGCTATAAAACTCAACAAAACACTTCCAGCGCAACCTTGAAAAGCAACCTGCAAAACATTCAAGCAAAATCATACGTATAAATAAAAAATAAACACCTAAGTTCCTAGCGAATCTGCTTGGGAACATTACACACCGCCAAGCACGACACCAAATTGGTGTATGAGACCTCCTTGTTTGTGGAACAAGGGACCCCTCCATGCAGGGACTTGACAATTAAAGTCTATGGAGGTATACATACCCTCTCTCTCTCTGTGTGTGTGTGTGTGTGTATGTGTGTGTGTGTGTGTGTGTGTGTGTGTGTGTGTGTATATATATATATACACACACACACACACACACACACAGAGATAATTGTGGTCATCTTTGATCTCGAAGGAATTGAAAGAATCTCATTTGCATGAGGGCTAGAACAAACAACAAATAGGATGATTCATTGGCTCTATATATGGGATTGAAACTAATTGACTCTCAAAAATATAAGGGACTAAGGAAGCATTTTGAGCTAGCTCCAAACAATTTCACTAGAAATATTCAGAGAGATACTCAAAGAAGAGAAAAGATTCAATGGGAACGAATATCATCATATTTTCTAGTTGAAGAAGCTTGTGGTCTAGAACAATGCATGCTAAAGAACAATAAAGTTCTAGAAACAAAATTCTTACCATAAATGTAATGTCTAGTAACTCAAAATTGGATAGTGAGACCATGTTCTTAAACACTTTGTAATAGAGTTGATAAGTTTTCAAAATATGACCTCATCAATACACCTCATCAAAACCATGTGGATATTGAACACATTGAACTCAAACACTTTTAAACTAGTTTCTCTATATTTTTTAGAGTTTCTTTGTTGCTAAAGGATTATATCAAAGTTTATAAAAAAAAAGGACACTAATATAGTTAAGGAAATTTTATGTAACAAGGTTATTAGCTTGCTTAAGAACAAATTTATTTCAGTCATTTTTAAAAACTCTAAAAACTCAATGTATTACACTGTTGTTCAGCTGAGCTAAACATTTTACTAATATCAAATCAACCGTTTTATTAAAAAATACAAAATTATGGTAAGACTATATATGATCGATTGATAAAGATTTTACTCTTTTATAATAGAAAATGTAACATTCAAACCTCTCCTCTCATACTTCTCTTATTTTATTCCCTTTCTTATTTTACAAGTATACTATATATTAAATAAGTTTCTCATTTTATCTTTATATGGAAGAGGTTCTAAGTTTAAACAGACCTTTTTTACAAAAGAATTTTTTTCATTAGTCTTTGAAAGAAGTACAGGGCTGAAATTTATCTTCCCTATATCCTTCCCATCAAAAAATAAATAAAAACACTATCAATTACCTGGTAATTAATATCTCTCAAATCAAAATAAATAAATAAAAACACTATCAATTACCTGGTAATTAATATCTCTCAAATCAAAAGTTGAAAGTTCAAATCTCCTGTGTCAGATCTCTTGCACATCATATTTCATTTTCACATATAAAAAATACAAAGTTAAAATATCCCTCCTTGAACTTCTGTTGTCCAAGAGGAAACACAGTTAAAATATCCCTCCTTGAACTTCTGTTGTCCAAGAGGAAACACAGTTAAAATATCCCTCCTTGAACTTCTGTTGTCCAAGAGGAAACACACTGTCAATTACTCAATCCCTCTCATTTTACTTTTGCATGGCTATGGTAAAGTTAAATATATTCAATTTTTTTCACATTCTTACCATTTCACTTTTGAATGGAAGAACAAAAAATTACCTTTCTATCAATCCAAAAAAAACTTTAAAAAAAAACCAACAAACTTCAAAACAATATTGTTATGGATAAAAAAAATGGTAGAAGGTTAAATATTTTACTAAATGAGGATTTTTTTTGGAAATATTTATTTGAAATTTTGTTAAAAATTGTTAGAAATTGTTAGATTGAATGATTATTTTTGTATAATCTAAATAAATTATAGATTTTCCAGCATTTCTGTATTCAAAAATAAATTTTGAAGAAAAAAAAAATAATGATTCATATAAATTTATATAAACAAATTCGAAAAAAAAAACCATTTCATACAACAGCTATACAACGCCAAAAAAAAATAAAAAAAAATAACATGGAACAAATTCCAAAACAATACAAAATACCAGGGGGTGCCATAGTCTTCGTTATTAATCATAGCAGTGAGCTGTTGCAAACAAAGATGCCCAATACAATGCCCGGTCCTACTTATTCACAGATCAGACATAACGCACAATTATCCAAGATTCCCTACCAATCCACCCTGATTTGGTAAATGCCTGTAAAATTACAACTGCCTCTATTTTATGGCGGTAAGAGGAAATCCGCCTGGTAGAATTAATTCCAACAGAACACAAATACAGATCAAAATACACGCCTGTCCATCCCATTCTCCAGGCTTTCTGCTAAATCTGAAAAAAATATGACTGACCTACACGAACTTTAATTCACGGCAGAACAAAAGGCCCAGAACCCTAGGCGGATTGAAGGAGCTGAGAGAAGTTACCAGAACAGCCAAGCCCAGAGCCGCATTCTTGGCATTCGTCGAAATTACTTACAGGAAAAGATTTGCTAATTGATCCCACGTAGAAATTCAACTTTGTGCCCTCCCGAATAACTTTAGAGATGCTGATATAGAAGATCCACATCTTGACACTGACGCCATCGAGATCCTTGAGGGTATCGGTGCTGATCTTGCCCGTAATTTTCTTTTTGTAGGAGAGTTTGTAGGAATCGATCGTGAAACTGCAGGATGAG
>SNQJ01S0299720.1:0-10397 GCA_010110895.2 Picea sitchensis
ACAATAGGATAACAGCTATTCAAGGTTTGACAACAATATAACAGTGAAGAAGAAATATGAAAAACTGCCACCAAAATGGAAAGAAACCTGTGATCTGTATTAGCAAATGAAAAGTCTGAGTACAAAGAGCATTACTGTATCCAAAATCAAACCCTAGTGTCCTCTTCTAATCTAATATTTATAGAAATTACATAACAGTCCTTTGATCCTAAAAACATGGATCAAATAATCTAAAAATAGCAAGTTAAGTTATGTTGCAAGATAAGTGGGTTGTTTCCTCAAAACGAGGTCAATCCCTGATTTTTCTCTTTGTGAGTTGTTGATGCAGTGTAGAACAGCCTTCCAAGGCTAATGATAATTCTCAAATGAAGAGCAAGTCGAGTTTTCTGATGCAGCCAAGTGCCCTGCTTCCTGTCTTCATTAAAAATGTCCATATCCTTTTGAAATATCTTCGTTCCCAATAATAAGCCGAAAACAACTGCTGTGTTGGACTTGATAATTCATGTGTCATGCATTGGAAAAGATCTCAAATCATTTCATAACAAAAATCCCTGACCTATGCAAAAACTCATTCAATTCTGGACACACAGGCTTTCGATGGTTGCCTGGGGAGATTTCTGTGTGAGTTATCCACCGAAAGCACCTATTTTCAGTGGTTAATGACCGCACTGTGGGCTCTCCTAAACCACAGAAAGTCAATTCTTTGAAGAGTTTCAAAATTGCAAAATTGTCTGTCATGAATCTTTTTTTAACACTCAAACTTTGTTAGCTGCATTAGTTTTGATTTGAGCAGACCTCCGAACTTTTGCTGACTGTGCAGGAGAATCTGTTACATCTATTATAGTTGTTGCTAGATCGGCCAAAGTGTCCAAACCAATTTGTTTTTCTTCAGATGCTTCAAACTCCTTTAACTTGAGCCTTAGAGCCCTGAGTTGCCTGTATAATTTCATGTTCTCTCTAATCAACTCTCTGTTTCTTCCTTTGATTGAATCATGTTTTTCTTTGAGTGTTTGATTCTCTTTGAATAACTCAGCATTTCTCTCAATTAGGTCTATGTTTGCTTTCTTAATTACTCTCTCCAAGACCTCCATCTCATAGATCTCTCTTAGCAGCCTGTTAATTTTCTTTGTCTTGCCTTTCTTTGGCTTGCTTGAAGAAGGTTCTGCTTCTGATTGCCTGTGTGTTTCGGAAGGCTTTGATGAAGGTGTCTTGATTTTCATTTTTACATCCTGTTTGATCTGCAATTTGTCCTGTGTTTTTGCCATCTCCTGCTCTGAATCGGATTCACTATATGGAAAATTGAGAGGGTTTTTTCCCATGACAGGGTTTCTGTCCTCAAACTTTAATTTCTTCCTGATTCCTCCCTGTTTGTTGGATGATGTTTTTATAGAATCCCTGGGCACTGCAATCCCTTTTCTCCTCTTGCGACTACTCTTGGGAATAGAATCATTTCTGTTTCTAGATTTCTTTGCTTTTATCTCTGGAGGTCTTTCTGTCTCAAACTCATTCCAGAACAGGAAGAAACTCCATTCTATTTTCTTCCTGTGAAGAGCCTCTTTGACAAGGAGGGTAATCAACCCCTGATGAGATATTCTTCTTGCAACTTTAGTGGGCTGAGCCTTTACCTATTTTTCCATCTTAATCAGAGTCTTATGAAAGAAATAGGGTATGTTTAAGTGTTCCCTGCCCGTGAAGTGATTTAACAACTTAAAATGATAGTACATCACTCTGTTATAATGCCCTTCACAGGTGATGTATACCAGAATCGCCTTCAGAAGGGTCTGCCACTTCGTTTCAAGATATGACATAGGAATATCTTTCTTCCAAGTCAACGTTTTATGCACTGGCAACAGGTATGATCTGAATTCAACATTTGAGGGTGAAGAAGTTTTAAACCAGCAACTACCTGTTCTGGACAACCCTGTGTATTCGGCGATAGATGCTTCATCAATAATGAACTCCTCCTTACCTATCTTGGAAACCCTTCCATCGTATGATAGGGCGAATGTTTCAGTAATTTGTTGATGAAAAGTTGACAGTTTTTCACAATATGTGAAAACCCCGACCTGTTTAAAACATTCTGCGACCTCTGGGTGTTCTTCAAAATACCACATGCCATCTACTTCGGATCTTAATGCAGGAGTGACTTTTGACATGACTGAATGCAATCTGTATCTGAAACTGTAGGCAACAGGGTGTTTGGGAAGCAGCGGTTCTAGAAACTAGGGATATAGTCGATGTAATTTATGAACAACTGTGAAACTGTTTGACAAAGCATAAGATTGATAAATGCACTAGAATACTGACCCAAATTTGAATGGCATTCTGACAGGGAAAGCCAAAACTTCAACCTTTCGGGGGCAACTGTATTTATGAAATTTTGACAGAGAATGGTTTCTAGACTTACCCGATAACTCGCCTAGGTTTCTTTGACTTGGGATGCCTGCTGAACTTGGAGACACTTCAACAATCGCCAGAGAACGTGGGATCGGATTTTTGAAAATATTCCTTGCTGATAAGATCGCGGACTTGAGATCATATTCAGTGATATTCAGGATTGATTATAACTCCTTGAGTTCACAGATGAAGGAAGGGCCTGGTAATAATGACAAGCGTACTTACCATTAAAATGAAAGGAATCCCGTACAATTATATCTGTCAATAACCGTTCTGCGTGGATTTGAAATGATCACTGTAATAGATAAGACACCAGTGCTTTGAACCTTTCGGATGATCACCACACATTTGCATCATCTTCCTCAATACGAGCTTTCGGCGGCTGAATTTCTCATCATTGCACGATTTTTGACATTTGGCTCGTGCGAAAGCACGAGCTTTCTTTTTGCCCGTTCAAACCTTTTCGGCGGTTGCTTGGCCTTTGAATCGACCACTTATCTGACGAAACTGAATACTTTCGGTGGTTAATGAGCACGCTGGAGGCTCGCCCAAACCACCGAAATATGATATTTTTCCATTTTCTTCACTAAACCAAATTCAAAAATTTTCTCAGCTATAAAAAACACAAAAATAGCTTCAGGACGCGACCAATAACTATGATATCCCCTACAAAATTCAACCGAAAAAACGGTTTCATTTTGGGAGTTAACATACCCACAAGGCCATTGTCAATGTTCTTGGTCATTCCAAACAGGCCTTCTTTGGCGTCTTCGATGGTCATGGCGGTAGGAAAGCTGCAGCTTTCGCCCCTGAAAATATGGGACAGAATATTCTAGACGCTATGCTCGGGATGGAAGATGAAAGAGATGATATTCTTGAGCAGGCTGTTAGAGATGGGTACTTAACAACAGATGCAAAATTTTTGAAGCAGGAGATTGGCAGCGGTAATGCTTGTGTAACTGCTCTGATTATAAATGGTAACTTAGTGGTTTCCAATGCTGGGGATTGTCGAGCAGTTATTAGCAGACATGGTGCTGCTGAAGCCCTTACATGTGATCATCGAGCTGGAAGGGAGGACGAGTGACAACGGATAGAGAATTTGAATGGAATTGCAGACCAACAGCCATCTAACCCAACTTGGGTATTGGACTTCAAAAGCACGACACTCCATATTCATGCAGTGGGAACAGGAGTCTGAGTCTTTCCTTATTTTATGTTAAAGGGAGACACCGACATCCACTTTTGTATACTACCACAGATTGAATGATAATTTTTCACAATTATTTTGTCATTCAAGTTTAACGATCATGGTCAAATGATGATTTTTCACAATTATTCTTTAAATCAAGTTTAATGATCATGCTTAAATTACTTATAGAAATGTCATCGAAAGTGAATTTTTATATACATTTAATTATATATATATATTTATTATAGTTATAATTATGCTGAAAGGCTTACACTTATTGATAATGAGTATAATTAATCATCTTTTAATCTAAAATTTTAATCTGATGGCTAACAATTGAAGATATTGGTATATTTTTAGTCGTCCTCCCAAATCAATGAATGTGATTTTCTCTTCATAACTTTCTTGTATTTTTGAATGCATCGGTTAACCTGTTTACCTTTTAACATTTACTTAATCACATTAAGAAATTACTGTAGCACTATATGATTGCCACGTTTAAATGATTAAACTTTGAATTTAGCATACTGGATGTGCTGGTTGTAGACACTCATTTTCTGGTTGTGCGTTATTTTTTGGCTGTGCATTTCATTTTCTGTCCGCGCCTTTCCGCTTTCATCAACCATGATTTTGAGTGGTTGTGCTAGTAATAACTCTCTTAAAACCCTTGAACTTTGAACGAGGATTACAAATTAAACTTCACATTTAAGATTTAAGAATTTATTTATGTAAACTTAATTTTAATATTTAGACTTTATTTATGTGAACTTAATTTTAATATTTAAAATAGTTTTGTGAATTTCATGAATACAAAATAGGTTGATAAACAAAGTTAATTGATACAATGGAATTGATTATTTGTAAATTTGGTTAACTTTGCTCAATTAAATTTTTTTTATAAACTATGTTTAATTAAAAAAAAATATTATAAACATTTGTAAATTTTTTTTTATAAACATCTGTAAAACTTGACATGTATTGAAATAATAATAACAATAATAATAAATTTACAACTTAATAAATTGGATCCCTGATAGATCAGGGTTTAAGATGGATCTATGTTAGTATTGTTTTAAAAAATGTTTCCCTTAATCCATTTTTTTCAAAATTACATATTAATACAATGGATCTAATCTTATTTTTTTTTAAAACTGTTAGTCATAAAATCTTCCTTAAAGATCAATATTATAAAATTCAATCACTCTTATTATTAGCCCTTGCTAAAGGCTAGAAACTATTATAATGAGTCATTGGTTGACTTATCACTAGTTCAACCATTGACTTCAAATTTCTATTAATTTCCAATGTTTAACATATGCAACTTTATTATAACAATTAAAATAAATTAAAAATATTAATTTAGTTGTATATTATTGGATGCAACTTTATTATAACAATTAAAATAAATTAAAAATATTGGTTTAGTTGCATATTTTTTTTTTGTGAATAAAAAGTGGATCCTTATATTAATTTCAACTAAAGGTTTACAGAAAGACCTGCACAAAAATGTCTGCCACCGAAGGTATCTACATACACAAAAATACCTCTGGTTTCCTGAGGTCCAAGTCCCCGAAATCATCAAATCATATCAACGTTCCTCGATGGACCACAACCAGCGGTTGAGATCCTCTTCTTGACTTCGCAGTCCGCGTTGTCGGAGGAATGGTTTTCCCAAAACCCATGCCCTTGAACTTCACTACGGTTGTATGACGAGTTCGCATTTCACGACTGGTGGTTGCTCTCGATTTCGGGATTTCATTCCTTGGGATAGAGAAGAAACGAGTGTTCCCCTTCTTCCGATCCCCGAAATTGCAAGCCCTTCTGGATCTGATCGATGGTCTAGATTTCCTCGGGATCAACGATCTATATCCTCTCTCTCATTTCACAATTTTTCATTTCATGGCTTGGGAAGACAGCTCCCTCCGAGCTTCTGATTCCCAATTTCCGAGTTCTCGAAATCATATATCGACGGTCAAGATCTCATCGAGCACTAGCGTTCCATATTTCGGGATTTCGCACCTCAGGATAGTGAAGAACCGAGTGTTCCTCCGATCCCCGAAATTGCGAGCCCTTCAAGACCAGATTGATAGTCCATATTTCCTCGTGATCAATGGTCCAGATCCTCTCTCGCATTTCGCAATTTCACATATCGCGACTTCATGGCTTTGGCATACAACTCCCTTCGAGCTTCTTACTCTCGATTGTCGAGTTCTCGAAAACATCTGTCGATGGTCTAGATCTCTTTGAGCACCAACGGTCCAGATCTCCTCGAGCACCAGCGTTCCAGATTTCGAGATTTCACGCCTCAGGATAGCGAAGAACCGAGTGTTCCCCTTCTTCCGATACCCAAAATTGTGAGTCCTTTAGGATCAAGTCGACAATCCATATTTCCTCAGGATCAACGGTCCAGATCATCTCTCATATTTCGCAATTTCGCATTTCGCAATTTCGCGACTTGGATAGACAGTTCCTTTCAAGATTTTGACTACTGATTGTCGAGTTTCCAAGATCATCTATTGACGGTCCAGATCTCCTCGAGCACCAGCGGTCCAGATCTTCTCGAGCACCAACGATCTAGATTCTCTCACGATTCTCGCGACTTTGGGAAACAATTCCCGAAAACATCTGGTGGTTGAAGATCTTCTGCACTGACACTTACAGTTACCCTCTCCCCTGAGCTTCTGATCATTTCTGACTTGGAATAATTTCTAATTAGATAGAGGTGGCACCCCGTTCGGATTAGGGCCATCCAGCTGAGCCAACTCCTCGCATTGGATCCAGAGGGGTGAGCTTTGGGACTGCCTAGAATCGTGGAGAATGATCTACTGCATAGAGCCAACCCCTGCATTGGCCACTCTGTCCACTACTTTGTTTACACTTCACTGAATGTGTGAGGGGGTTAGAATTAGAGAGGGTCTGAGAAGATCCTAGAAGCTGTAAAGAGGGCCAAGGAGGCGCTAAATGGGAGTGATTTTCCATGGATCTTTGCCATTCATGATTTTTGTTACCAAGTCTATTATGATTTTGGAGTCTCCTTTAATGATCAAACAAGTGAGGTTTTGATCTAGAGCCATTTTCACTCCTTTAATGAGACCCCAAATTTATGTTGATTTATTGGTGTCGCATCCGAGAATTTTTGCAATGAGGCTTTGTATTTGGCCCAAGTTGTTTCTTATGACCGCTCCATAGCTTGAGTGTTCTGGATTACCTTTTGATGCACCATCAAAGTTGACCTTATAGAAGCCTGGTCGGGGTGGGATCCACTTAGAGGTGCTGAAGGCTTTTGAAATTAGGGGGGGATGCTGAGGAGGGGTGGAGTGAGAAAACGAGAATCCCCAAGAGTTGAGGAGCGAGAGCTCACCTAGGTCAGTGGGGAAGTCTTTCTTGGTCCATAACTGTAGATGAAGAGTTTCCTGGAGATCTAGGAGGAATGTGTTCCAGAGGAGGGTGGGAAGAGAGGGATGGGAATGAAAGATTATTATGTTCCTCTCTTTCCATAGTTGACAAACTATAAATCCTGGTAAGAGTAGCCAGGCTCTGTTCAGGATAGGCTTTTGAAGGAGACGAAGCCCCAATCCTTGATGGTGCTTATGATGTTTTTTTTTAACTTGTTTGGTTCTTCTCATGAACTAAGTGTCCTAGTTCCAGATGTTCTCACTGTGTGGACAGTTATTTAGGAGGTGCTCCATGGTTTCTTCCTGGAGATGGCAGAGATGGCAAATTGAGGGGCCAATAAAACCTCGTCTTTGAAGATTGTCCCAGGTTAATATCTTGTTTTGGAGTAGAAACCAAGTGAATGTAGATATTTTGGGCCAAAGTTTTGATTTCCATATTGTTGTTCAGATGTTATCTTTCTGAAGATTGTGGAATTTCTCCTGAAGAGTGTATCCCTCCTTGAGATTAAAGCTTCCATGAGGTGTGTATCCCCATATAAGAATGTCTTGGTCTGTGATTTTCTAGATTCGCCTTTGGGTTGTAGCTTGTTGCTAGTGTTGTAGGTCACATTCCATTTCCACTTGGAGTTCCTGATGAGTATATTTCCATCTTTTCCAGGGAGAGCTACTGGGGGTATCTGTCCACAAATCTGCTACTTTGAGAGTGGAAAGATCTTGAATATGATTTTCGTAGGATTGTATACTTTCTTCCAGTTGAAGGGTTGGCATTCAATGCCAGAAATCTGTCCATAATAGGGCATTTTGGCCATTGCGAACTTCCCATAAAGCATGTTCCTGTATGAGTGGCCGATTTTTCCAGGCCGCATTCCAGATGTTGGAGCCCTGAATTTGCTCATGCATTCTTATAAGTTGACTTTGGTGCATATTTGGGGCATATTTTCATTTCCAAAGTTTTTCCTAGATCTTTGTTAGTTTTTTGAGCCATCTCTGCCAAATTCTTGCTCCCATGGTGCTATTTAATTTTCCAGGGTCCCAGAGGCCCAGACCACCTGAAGATATGGACTTGCAGACTTTGTCCCAACTGACTAGGGCCCATTTTTTGTTCGGGTTGTGTCCATTCTATAGAAAGTTTCTTTGCAGATTCCTTATTTTCTTCACAACTGATTGGGGGGCAGCTAGGGTTGAGAAGAGGTAAATTGGGATGGCTTGGAGGACTGACTTTAAGAGAAAAATTATGGCTGGAAGGTTGAGGAAGCGAAAGGTCCAGTTTCTAAGATGGTTGGTTATGGAGAGTAGGAGAGAATCCCAAGAGATGTTTCTGGCTACTGATTCAGAAAGAGGGAGTCCCAGGTAGCGAGAGGGAAGAGTGCAGACAGGGGTATTAAAAATTTGAGAAAGGTGTTGTTGGATTGCCACAGGAGTATTAAAAAAGAAGAGTTGGCATTTGGCCAGATTAAAGGTGGTGCCAGAGGCTTCATTGAAATCAAAGAGGATGGAGCTTAGTTTAATTGCTTCTTGTGCGGTGGGAGTGTTCATTAGTAGTGTGTCATCGAAAAATTGGATGTGGAAGGCTGGCAGTTGTAATCCATGAAGAGGGAGGCCTTGGAGGGATCCATTATTAATTGAGGCCTTGATATAGCATCCTAGAACTTCAACCATTATGACAAAAAGAAAAAGGGAGAGAGGGTTGCCTTGCATTATTCCTCTTGAGGGGGAGAAGGGTTGAGAGGGGACACCGTTGACGAGGATTGAGAAAAATGTTGAGGAAATGAGGTTCATTATCCAAGAGACCCAATCCTTGTTGAAACCAAAAGTCAATAGGAGGGCTTTCATGTATTGCCAACTTAATTTGTCAAAATCTTTTGAAAGGTCAAGTTTTAGAAGCATACCTGGAGTACGAGTGCTTTTGAGCAAGTGAATGGTTTCATGGACAATTCTGATGCTATCCATGATTTGCCTTCCTTAGACATATCCTGATTGCTCCTTGGAGATGATGAAGGGTAGAATTGGCTTGAGTGTTAGAGCTATGACCTTGGAAATGATTTTGTAGATTACGTTTCAAAGAGCTATGGGTCTGAAGTTCTTCTGATTTGTGACTCTTTCTTCTTTAGGTATTAGGGTGAGCAAAGTTGAATTTAGTGCTAGAAGAAATTTGCCTAAGCTGTGTGATTCCTCCACCAGCTGCAACACTACCTCCCTTAACATTGGCCAACAAGAGTGGAAGAAGTTTGTTGTCAAACCATATGGACCTAGAGCCTTTCCTGTGGGTAACTCCTAAATAGCCCGATCCACTTCTGCTTGAGTTATTGGTGTCATGAGAACCTCATTTTGTTACTAGGTGATTATAGTTGGGATATTTTGGGTCACCCACTCTATTGTTGAGGTGCGGTCGACCTTGGGTTCTGAGAGAAGATCCTTGTAGAATTTTGTCATCTTGTGCAATATTTCCTGATGATTTAACAGGGTGTTGCCTTGCGAGTCATCCAGCTTTGTGATGCAATTGATAAGGCATTTGTGGATCATAGAACGGTGGAAGAATTTGGTGTTTTTCTCTCCCTCATTGAGCCATTGAACCCGAGATTTTTGTCTCCATAGGATTTCTTCCTGCTTGTGTCTTTCTTCTAGTTTCCTTTTGATTTCACTCTCCTCCCACTGCTGAGTGATTGTGTATCCTACGTGAATGAAATGTCCTTAAAGGTTCTCTAGTTTTTGTTCCAGTATTTTCCTTTCTTGGAAAATGTTCCCAAAGAATTCTTTGTTCCATTTATGCACCTGTTGTTTAAAATGTTTGAGTTTTTTCTGGAAGCAATACATTTTGTACCTCTTTGTGTTTCCGCAATGCTCCACCAATGACAAGCTAACTCCTGGAAATTTGGATGGGAGAGCCAAAAATTTTCAAATCTAAAGGGTTTAAGATTGGGGGTGGCAATAGTGTCATCCCAGAGCTAACCGAAAAGTGGTCTGAACCTGCCATTAGGAGGATTTTGGAATCTACTAGGGGGCCTTCCAAAAGGAGGGTTTATGAGATGAGGAAGCGATTAAGCCTGCATGCTATTTGTTGGTGACCTGATATTTTGTTGGTCCAGGTGTAGGTGCCATTGCTATTCTTAATATCTACCAGTTTTAGGTTCTCTATGAGTTCCTGGAATTTTGCGCTATCCTGCTCCAGGCGCATTTTTCCCCCTCGCTTCTCCTTCGGCGTGAGAATCATGTTGAAGTCGCCCCCTATTATCCATCGCTTGTCCTCTGCTAAGGAGCCTAGGTAAGCCATGCTAATGTTTATGCCATTATTATAGTTCTTTGCATTTCATAAGATAAGAGCATAATAAGAACAAGATCACTGAGAAATACACATTCACAAGAGACACAACATTTATCCTGGGAAACCCTCTAGGGGAAGAAAACCCAGCAAAAAC
>SNQJ01S0299721.1:0-10397 GCA_010110895.2 Picea sitchensis
TTCAACTCCCATGTCTGGGTGCTATGATCCTGGTTAAACCCCTTGTCTGCAAATCGACGGTGAAGATTCGTCTTCCCCCAGAACCAATGGCTACAAGGTATTGTGGAACCTCAACTAGCCCATAGTTTAGTTCTCCTTCCGATATCCGTAATATATGTGGGTCGTCCGATCTACGATCGGACCCCAAACTCAAAAGAAGACTGTATTGATTTTAAATTACAGGCACAGAATCCATCGTTAACTTGTGTGCCTATTCAATCCTCGCAATGAATGTGGGTCATTGATCTTATCGAACGACTGGCATTTGACCCATTAACTCTAGTGGATATTGAAATTGATATGACAATTGAGATTGGTTTCCTTACGATGAACAACTCGTGTTCATCTCCTCTGTTAGGTTTTCGATTAACCTGATTTGATCAAGTTTTTCTTTCACGATCTTCACAATCTCGATCTGTAGTTGATCGAAGGGATTTCTACAATTTCTTAGTAAAGGTTTTTGAACCTTTTTTTTTTTGTCAACAGAGATCATTTGGTTCAAATGTTATTGCATCATACAATTAGTCTTCACTGCCAAAGGTTCACACCTCCATCACTCAAGTTATCCTTTCTGAATCATATCCTACCTGGCTATCCATGGCATAAAACTGCCCCTTTTAAAATTATGTGCATAACATTAGACAATAAAATATTTCAAAAAGGATTCTTACCCAACGTTCAACAATTATTAGGGTTGTGACTCTGTTCTTCTGACAGAGTCCTTACACAACTTCTTCATAGGGAACTCCCACTGCATGCAAATTATTTATTGCACGTCCACCATTACCTGTGATGGACTCAGCCTTGAGTTATCTTTAATTGTTTACCAAATATTCCTTAAGAAATAGAAATGTGCATCTTGGTCAGGTACCCAAATTATGTATCCATACATATTCTGGTTTGTTAACTTACTTCCATGATTTACTTAACCATATTCATAATCATAAACCAGTGTGTAGCTACCATATGTATAATTCATAGCCTACATACATATCTACTTTAAATCAGTCAACTCATGATTGTTTACAATCGTTCTCATGTGACCTTCAAGGCATAATCAATTGCCTCTTATTATGACAACATAGCATCCTTTCTCGTCCACTCTGTCTTCTATATACACTAATCATTCCTGAGGGAATCGAACACATTCCCCTTAATCTATCATTCAAAACATAACTTTCATGACTCTTCAGAATGGATTCAACCATGCAACCATGGGATTCTTCTACTATTAATTCAATCTTGGCAAGTGCTAAGCTTGCCTCATATTTCACTCATCATGACAACCATATTGAGCCTTTAGTATACTTATACTCTTACATCATACATGTGCATCACTCACAAATTTGATATCATTCATATCTAACCGTTATTAATATTAGGTTTCATATCAAGAATCTTTTAAATGCATCATGCACTCAAGCATACACACACAACTAAGTATTCATCATACTAGCTTAGTTTTATCATTAATGTTCTTTAGTTAGAGATTACAGTCGCTTACATGACTATTCTCACATTTATAACTCATACTGGTGTTTCCTTCTCTTTATAGCAATGACCAACCAAGGTCACTCTCCCTTTTATACTATAACAACTGATAAGAAAACTTTCTTGCCTCAACTTCTATAGGAATTTACTCATCTCACCTTTTCTCTAGTCATGAGGAGTTATATACTCTGAGTTTAATATAAAGAAATAATTATACTACCAAGGATGCTACCTATTTCTATCAGATTCCTTTAAGCCCACAAAGGTATTAACCATTATATAATCAACCATCATCAATGCCCAAGGTTCCAACTTCCCATGCTTAGAGGCAGTGTCACGAACGTCAGGTTATCCGCCTTTCGAGCTTCAACTATCCTTGACAGAACCCTACCACCTTCAACTATCCACATTCAAGTCTTATTATCAATTTTAATTAGCATATCCATACTCAGGTAAGATTAGTTATCACTTGACAAGGGTTAAATAAATTCTTCTGCTGAAATTCAAGAAGAATTCCCAAAAACACAGGTTAAATCTACAGTCCTTTTTCCTCAAGGAGTAAATGCAGATAACAGTACCTCTTTATGTGAATCTCGCATGAGCCTAAGCAGGACAAGTGTTGTAACCATGCTCCAATACCAATTTGTAACACACCCACGATAGGGCATAAATAAAATAAAATAAAATAAGCATTTTTCCTCAATTAGTCAAATCCTCCATCCATGGTCTCTAATCCTAGTCAATGGACCTTCAAAATTGCCAAGCTGAAGAAGCTCTTCGGTTCCTTACTAGAATCTCTAAGAAATTGATCCATGGGTCTTTGCGAGACTTCACCTGTGTGAACTAGCCCCATGTGCAAGCTTCCTCCATGTGACCACCGACTATGACCATGCGCCTATCCAAAAGGCACTTCGCGACCTTGGAATTCAAGTTTTTTTCTATGGGCCAAACCCGATACTCCCGATTTTCGATTTCCCAATTGTAGAATCTTCTAGGCGCTAGATCCTCCTGCTAGGCTCCTTCGATTGAGACATTGGGCAATAACCTGGGGCCCAACTACCAAGCACTTCGGGACTTCGTGTTTCGCATCTCCCGAGGGCATTTCACTTATCCTCTATGAAGTCCAATATGCAAACTCCCTCCAAGACCCAATCTATGGTCAACATTGTCCCTTCGATTGACGTTTGTGATCAGATTGTGAGTTCACGTCTTAGGTATTTGGATGTGATTCCACCCTCACTCTTCCTATCCCCAATCTTCCAATAGAGTTAGATCAACGATCCACGGTCTTCCATGATCCTATGGTCCAGATCAACTCGCGATTTCAAATCTCACGATTTCTCACAATTCTGCCTTTGACTTTCCCGATTTAGGAATCAGTGAAATGTTGATCTCTCGCCATGTGTCCTATCCCGATGGATGTCTAGGATTGTTGTGGCTCCCAGCTCCTCGGGTATTCACCTCTTGACTTCTCCACAGGTTATTCCTCCAAAGTACGTGGATCTCTACCATGTGTTCTCTTAATCCAATGGCTCAAAGTCACCTCACACCTCACACTTTGCGAAGTTTAGATTACTCTCCCCCAGTTCTTTCGATGTTTGAGTTCTCTAACTCTCGGATATCCTTCCACCTGTCAGCCTTGACGATGGACAGTTCCGATGATTTTGGAACTTCGAGACTTGACAAAGTCCATTCTCCTATATACTTTCAAAGGTTTAAACCCTCATGCACCTTTCCTAGATCCAACGGTTGTTGGTACTCGCACTCAGATCTGATGGCCCAGATATGATCTCCACCTGCACGCTCTTCTAATTGTCTAGACGTGAATTTCAATGGCCCAGATCTTTCACACTGCTCGATACAACAACCACTTTGACTCCTCCTCCTGAGCTTTCCCTTTATTCCCTGACTTGGAAGATTTCAGATGTTTCGAAGGCCTTGGTCTTCGATCTACCTCCTGTGAGCCCTGATATAGGGGTCTCAACTTTCGCTTTCCCTCTAGAGATTACGAACTTGAAACAAGTTGGCCTCTTGGACCTCATTTGCGCTTCTGAGAAGCACTTGTCTCTTTTGAGCTTGGTTCTTAGGGGATATCAAGTTCCCACATACTCCTTGCATTAATCTTCTCATGTCAGATCGATGGCCCATGACCTTCCTTGATCCAATGGTCCAGATCACATCGCAACTTCGAGTTTCAGAATTTTAGTCACACCAATGTGTGATTCTCCCAATGTGTGAACTCTGATCTCGCCAATCCAACGATCAAGGAGGGTCCCGATAGATCCTTGGATCTATAGTCCATATTTCATCGCTACTTCTGGTTTCAAGGGTTTAGTCACACCAACACACGATTCTCTCATTGCGTGAACTCCTAACTCACAGATATGATGGTCAAGGTGGGTCCCGATAGATCCTTAGATCTACAGTCCAGATCGCATCGTGAATTTAGGTTTCAGATTTCAGATAATCTGTCCCCTTTCACGATGATTACCAACATTCGTCGAACTTGCAAAGACAGAAGGAATCGAGGCATTAACATCTGTGCTCCTTCTTCAATTATTTTGGTCATGACAGACCTTGGGTCCTCTCGAACGAATCTCATTCGTTCATCTTCCAATCGAAAGGATATTCCCTTTTGATACTTGAATCTCCTTATCCTTCCTGAGCTTCGTCAATTATGAAGGAGCTAAGAGCGTTACACTCTTTCTACTAGACTTAACACTTAGAATAATTTATGCATACCCCTTGCGCTCATTCATCAAGTCTAGAAATTAAGTGGTTCTCGGTTTCTACTTGCCTCGCAGAGAGCCTGTGCATATATGCACTACCTCTCCTGAGCATAACACACTTCATCCTTCAAGGGACTCAGAACGACTAGGAGGGTCGACATGCATTCATGAAACTGTGTCCAAGGTCAATGGACATAGAGTTTGTGACTCTATCTTAAGCCACCATAGGACGCACGCATTTATGAGTATAAAACATGTCCTATCCATATGATTTCCTACTTACCTAAATTCACATTCAGGGAGATACAAAAGAACTAAATACTTTATAAATCATTAAGCAAACATAACCATCCCTGCAACATTCATAGGATATCCAACTTTAACTCACAGTACCACTTGAATACATAAGATATGTGGTTACTTATCTATTACAAGTGGTACCCAACTAACTGACTATGGGTGTTCGTCCTTCCACCCTACCATAGGCTCAGAGGCATTCATTCTTATCACTCTGGCCACCCCCTGTGCCGAGCCGTGATATCACCAGGGAACTCTCATAGTTCTCATGGAATCTTTCTCTATTCATCTTCTTCTCGGGTTCTGTTCTTTGCAACTTTCAAATATTTCTCTATGTTATGGCCTTGGCAAGGTTTATTAGATGCTCACTCAACATCAAGCTTGTAGCCTTCTATTCCTTATCCCCTAGAGAGATCCAAGCATCTCCCTTATGAGCTTTTGCTCTCGTCTGGTTGTCCATGTGTATCTATATTACCTTCCTTCTTTTTGGAAGGTTCCTGACCTATCATGTTCCTTCAGTCAGAAGGAAGCTCGGGTTTGCAGGCCTCTGCGGTACTTCAGGCTGATATTCGGTAGCTCAACCATGCTTCCATTCATGGGGGTAGTTGATAATTCAACCATTGGTCCTTTATTCATAAATTGATTTCTCTCCTTGGGATCCGAAGGAGTTTTTTCATCCTCATCAAGGGAAATTTGGGCTTATTTGGTATAATGAACCCTCTTATATAGTTTTCACATTCTTCCTCTAGTGATATCATGGCCAGTACATTCAAGGCTTCACCACCACAGTCAGTTATTGTAAACTCAAACAATAATACATTTACATCGTTCCCATGCCACAACATGGTAATCCTATTTTATGATTAATTACAAGCTGGGGGAAACAGGGTGCTACAGATTCCTTTTATACCCATTTTATTGGCCTGATAAATTATATTAATTCTCATGGTGAAACCATAGATGACTTAAAAGTTGTTGAGAAAGTACTTGTAATGTCCCCAAGGCCGAGCCCTATTGTAAATCTTGTTTATTAAATGAATTGTAAATATGTTTTATAGGCTGGTGAGCCGAGTTTATATAAGCTAGTAGGCTTATGTGATTGTTAGGCCAGAGATCCTAAGTGTTGAAGGCCAAGAGCCTGATTTTGTACCCAAGAGCCTGATTTTGTACCTGTATCTATGCAGAACAGTAATAAAATATAAACACCATCGCGTGTAGACCGACCATGATGAATGAGTGATGGGGGACTAAGCTTCCACAAAGTGGGCAAGGGATTAGGGGCTGGAAGGTGGGAAGAGGGGCTAAGTGTTGAGCCTAGGGGGATAATCCTAGGGGCTTAAGTCCTTGGGAATAATATTTTAATATTATTCCAAAGGAAATCTAAATATTATGTTTTATCCTAAGTTGTTTTTGGAAAGACAAGCAACTCCCAAATGGAAGGAACGCATGCTGAAGGAATGCATGCATTTTCATGGGTGACAAGTGTCAATCCGAGCCCATATAAATAAGACAACTGAGATGAGACGTGAGGGGGTTCCTCCACCATTCGACCCTCGACGGCCTGAACATGAACCCATCCGACCTCAACAAGATACCTCATGCAATTTTGAAACTGGGCGGGAATAGCCTGTGATTACAGAGATAGCCTGTGTTGTTTTATGGAAAAATAAGACATCCTCTATCTGAACAGATTCAGCCTGTGTGTGGAATATTTGTTCCAAGGCCATAACTGTGAGGCTATCATGTCATTGTTGAGCTTGTTTGGAAAGCCCATGTCTATTTTCCCTGTTGGTTGTTGTGGTCACGCAATGCTGGAGTGCATGAGGCTTGTTGGCCAGTTTGTACAACACTCTCTCCAGGTGAGAGAGGTGAGTGAATTTGGAAGAATAGGTTTCTCGGCCTGTGAGCGACTCTCTCAAGGTGAGAGAGTGTGAAGAGGAAGGAGAGAACTCCTGGAAGGAACCCTGTAGCTTCCATAGAGCTCGGAGACTTCCAGTCTCGTGTGTTGTTGAAACCCAAGGCAAGGGATGTTATCGACCGAAGGACTGTCTAGGTGACAGAGAAGGTGTATACTATTAGGGTGGAACAAGCATGTGGGGAAGGAGAGCCTGTGGCAGTGAGTATGAGTGGTACTTGGGAGGAAATTCCTTCCCTGTGACTATGTGCTTTCCCTGTAACCTCAACCTAGCCTAGGATTCCTTTCCTTGGGGGTGGAGCTTAGTCCCAGCTCAGGGGTGACCCACTACTAATCTTGATGAGCAGTGTGGTCTAAGGCTGGGAGGTTCATGGAAGGCCTGCACCTGGTTGGTGGAATTACCACCGTTTCAAAGATAAGTACCAGATGATGTTTTAATTACATTTCTGCATGTCTGTGTATTTATATTTATCATGTATTCTGTTGTGCATACGAATTAATGTTAATATCATTGATTATTTATAATAGAGGTAATTATTATGTTTACTCTGAGTTTAAATGTGTTTCTTTTTCTTAAATGCATGTCATATATATATAATTAAGCATGAGATTGTTATTCCGCGAAGTAGCACCTACCCGGCAGTGGAAGGAGGTGTTACAGCTTGGTATCAAAGTGTTACAACTTACAAGTAATGAATAAGGTGTTACAGTTTGGTATCAGAGCCAAGTTTTCGACACTGAGCCTAGATGGGCCAGATAAGGGTATTTGGACCAAGAGTTGAGGAGGAATTGTGTCTGGAGGACCAATTTCGGACCTTTGAGTGCTCCCGAGTGCCAAGGAGATTACTTGACTATGTTTACAAAGCTCAGGAGGTGTAGTAGTGTTATGAAACTGCAGTTGATGTGGTATCTTTCCATAGGGATAGAGGACTCCACACTAGAAGTGTTGGAGCCGTAGGATCTGTTCGGGGGAAAGGAGAACCCTCGTGACCGTCAGATCTGGAAAACATGCGTAGGGTTTAAAAAACATTTGGAGTTGCACAGGAACATGGAAATCATGATACACGAAACCCCAAATTCATCGGGACCATCCATTGGGGGGAAACACGTGGCTGTCGGATGACATTTCGGCACCCGGGAAACCAAAAGGGAAGAACCTTGTATTCGCAAGTCGCGAAATAGCGAAACACGAAATTCCGAAATGATCTACACCGTAGATCGTAAGATAGGAACTTGACTGTTGGATCAAGTGGAGGGGTAGACAGTAATTTCAGTATTTCAGCAAACGGAAGTTCGAGAGGGTGGATGCACAAACTCCCGATGCCCAAAACCCCAAAACGTCGAAAGGATCTGCACCGTAGATTGGAGAAAGGTCTAAATCATTGGATTTCACTTGGAATGGATGTGGACACATGGGTGTGTACCATGTGCCAGTGGGATAAAAGAAAAGTGAGCATGGTGGGACCCGATGACATCACCATAGATAACGTGGACCCTACTGAGGGTGCCACTTGCCACTGTAGATGTGGAGACAGTTGTTCTATGTGGGCCCGAAGGGAAAATTAAATCGGGATTTTGGGAATTCGCAAAGGAGGAGCACGAGGGCTCAACATTCCAACTCGTGAAGTCGTGAGTTGCGAGAGGTGTTAGCACTTAGCCCTAGCCTACGGTTATATGTATCAGGCACTAGCGAGGAGGGAGCCATACTATATCGCATCTTGGGTATTGGCGTTTGGAAGAAGAAGAATCGAGGGTCTTTGACTCGCGAACTCGCGAGATCGAGAAGTTGTGAAAAGTGCCTTTGGTTATGAGGGTAGTCAGAAAGAGGGAGCTATCACCCGAAAGCAAGTACGAGAGTCTCGTGGATCGAGACCCCGAAACCAGAAGTTCTGAAATTTGTAGAGCCAAACAAAACTCAAAAAACTTAAAGGAATTGAAACATTTTTCTTGTTCACGTTGGTTTATGAATGTTGTAAGTTTTATTGAAGGTTTAAGGGCCTGAAAAACTTTGGTTGATTGCACCTTATGTGTGCAGAGTTCAATGAGTGTCAGGACAACTGTGAATCTACGTCGAGTATAGAAATGGAAGAGGTGCAGATTGCCTCCATTTCAGAGAGTGAAAGAGAAGGAAGAGATGTCAACCTGGGAGTCGAAGGATCAAACTCTAATGGGCACGGAAAAGAGATCGATAAGGAAGGACATATGATGAAACTCATTGAAAGATTACAGAAATATGCCCAGGCTCGTCGAGCTGATAGCTGAAAGCTCATGAGGGTCAGGGATTAGTAGGGAGAATTCAACTTAAAAATATTGAAGAACTTGGAAAGAATAGAAAGGAAGTTGGAGAAGAGGAGTGGCACAAGAAAGACAGAGAGTTGCAGGACCCTTAAGAGAAGAAGAAGATCAAGGAGTGGTAGTAGACATCATCGTCACACCCCAAAGCATTCCAACAGGGAAGCGCATAGTAGTTCAAGCCCGTCCCCTACCTGAAAACACCGAAGATCTGGAAGGGATGAATTGAAAGGAGAGATGAACAAGATCAAGCCTCCCATGTTCGATGGAGAACATAAGAAGGAGGAAGATGTCGAAATGTGGTTGCTAGGCATGAGGAAATATTTCCAACTGTAGAATTATTCCTCTCATGCAGAAGGAAGAATTGCGATGTATCAACTGAAAGGAAAAGCATCCATGTGGTGGGATCAGTTTGTGCAGGTGCAACACATTAGTGAGAAAGATATCACTTGGAAGGAGTTCAAGAGGTATTTCGAGAATAAATACTTAACCAAAAGGTACTATGATAGAAATATAAAGGAGTTCTTCAAACTCAAGTTGGGCAGCATGACCATCGATGAATACGAACACAGGTTTTTGGAACTACTGAAGTATGTTTCGTTCATCAAAGATGAGGCTGTCAAGATTCAGAGATATCTGAGTGGACTGCCACCTTCTATTGGTGACAAGATTCAGTACGATGATCCTAAGACTATGGAAGAAATAATAAGAAGGGAAAAATGCTTATATGAACAGCAAAGAGAAAGGCCTACTTTTCGGAAGGCTTTGGATGATCAGAAGAAGTTCAGGAAAGAGCAGAGGCAGAAGGGAAACAAGCCTCCCTTTTTCAGAAACAATCCTCAGGGACAACCATCTTTCAGAGAGCCCAGGAAGGCTGAAGTGGGTGAGAAAATGCTCAGACCACCACCTATGGAGTGTTGGGGCTGTAAAGGAAACCATAGGTACATGGACTGCCGCCACAGAAAATATAAAGCGAGAACCATCCACAATGTTCAGAAAGATGAAACAGTGGAGGATATGGGCAGCAGGATGCCAAGGATATATGCAACCCTAGACAACAAGCAAGAAGAATTTCAATCGCACATGATTGAAGTGGAATGTATGATCAACAACTAACCATTTATTATTTTAATTGATTCTAGGGCTAGCCATAGTTATGTAGATCCTAGGGTGGTGGAAAAATTGCATTTATCAAGAAGCAAACATGAAAGGTATTGGTTAGTGCAGTTGGCTATAGGAACCAAGAGGAAGGTCACTGAATTATTTAAATCTTGTTCAATAGACATGAATGGATTAAGCATGAAGGCTGAATAGAATGTTCTGCCTTTAGGCTCTTATGACTGCTTAATTGGGATTGACTGGTTGGACCAGCACCATGCCCTCCTAGACTATCATAACAAGAGGTTTACATGTCTGGATGAGGAGGGAAATTGGAAAACAGTCCAAGGAATTCCCAGAGTTGTGGCTATTAGAGAAATCTCAGCCATGCAGCTGAAGAAGTGTTACAGGAAAGGTTGTCAATTATTTTCAACCCGTGTGGAGGAAGCATCCAGAGATGAAGTCTCAAGAATTGGAGACCATGAGGTACTCACAGAGTTCAAGGAAGTATTTCAGGAGGTACCTGGACTACCTCC
>SNQJ01S0299723.1:0-10397 GCA_010110895.2 Picea sitchensis
GCTTCGCTTCCTAGGATTTTTTGAAAATGACGCTCCCGACGCTTCGCTTCCTAAAAACGCACCCGCTTCGCTTCGCGCTCTGGTAACATTGATTGCAGCACCATTAAACCTAACCCTCCCGTCCTTAGGTTTAAGTCTTTCCAAGCCATTAGCCTTTCTCCATTTGACTCCATTAACCCAAGGCACTAGTCTAAACTAAAACGTTGAGCTCTCTGTGTTTTAAAACAACCCTTTTTAAGCTTTTAAGTTGAAAACCCTACTAACCCTAGCGTCTAAACTAACCCTAATTGTTGATGACGTCTTGCCCTATTTGAACTTTTGTTTGGTCTAACAATTGCGGCTATGTCATCCTTTGATAGCCATAGAAAAAATAATTAACAAGTGAAAACACACTCTGGAGTATGTGCCCACTCCCAGATCAAGGGTGGCCAATAGCCTTTTACAATATCTCATACTTAGGACATTTATTACAATAGTGGAAATGCGAAAAGGGGCCTTTTCAAGGCCTATTGAATCACTGAAATCTGCAAATATGAGCACTGATTGTTCATTCTTTGGCGGCTCTTCAGGAAATCCGGCTTGTGCAAACTGGTGGATAACATGGTCCATTGTTTGGAGTTGAGTCTTGTGATTCATCATCTACTTGACGATAAATTTCAGGAGAAATAGACAAGCAGATACATTCTATGGCCATATCTTGTCTATTGAAAAAGTCATTTTTCTCATCGGAGGAATCAGGCTCTACTTCCATTTCCATGGTTATTTGGTATAAGCCTCTACTTCTAAGAAGAAGTAGAATATTTGGCTTCCACTCCAAATAGTTATGAGGTGTGAGAACTATAGCCGGAGAATAGTCCATCTTTTCTGCTGCTTTGTTCCATCTTTGGTACCTGCAAAAGAGTGTTGGTGATGATCCTTGCTAGCAACGTGTGGGCTCTGATACCATGTAGAGTATCTGAGATACTTGCACGGAAAATCTAGCTAACAATGAAGCATGTACAACATGCAATGGTGTGAAGAGAAGAGACAAAAAATGGAGGAAATAATTTCTATTAACCATGTTCCACACACAAAAGGTAAATAATTTACAATAGTTATAGGCTACATGAGTAACTAATGCACCATAGTAGTGATCTAGAGAGATCTAGACACACATTGACAGACACTGAAGTGAACTGCCACCTAGTCCTAGTTAATCGATTCATGCAATCATCAGTTAAGTAAGTCACATGTGTGGAAGTGAGAGAAACACATGCAATTGTTGGTGATAAAACCGAGGTTGCCATGGATGAGTGACTTCCACTAGTCTAATTGAGTGTAACTGACTCTAAACTGAAGAGGAACGTCCTATTTTGTAGGGGAATATTCTCTAGAGAGAATATTCTCATATAAGGAAGAGTTCTCAACATTGGACTATCAAACTTACAAAAATAATTTTAGGTGAGTGTGTAATATCTCCAACAAAAGTATTTGACAAAATACATAAACCATAAATACTACTATAAAACTACAGCAGCCACAAGAGGGGTTTATGCAGAGGTATCTGGGTATATTGTCAAGTGTTTGACAAAATTTACCAGCCAAGCAAATGCATAAAACATACCAGCAACGAGATAAGAACATTAGCGGTTAATAGGGAGTCATTACAGGGTTGCTAGCAAAGTGTTTGACGGAAGTCTTTAACCAAGAAAATACCAAAAACAAATCAGCAACCTAGTGGGGACATTACACTTGGTCTCCACCAACCACTCAAACATGGTGTCAATGTTATCCAAGGAAATGGCATTCACATCTAGGGGTCTCTCAAATTGCTTCATCCCCAGCTGGAAATTGTAATAGAGATAGACCGTATCATTAAGGCATTGATATTATTTCCTGTTAGAGGGTTATAATAAATTTAATGAGCCTTGAGGGGCATAAGAGGGTCATGCAAGCTTCAAAGTGCATATCAAGCACATTCTAGGGTCATAAATTATAAATAAAAAACATTTCTAACATGTGCTTCTTTATGTGAATTTTTTCAGATACACTCCATTTGTGCTCACAACCCGAAGCACTGCAAGTTTTTCTAAGCACCCAAACAAAAAAAATCTATAAAAGTGGTGTTTTTCCACCATAGTTTCTCCACCAAACATCTACAACAAATACGAAAAACAGAGACTTAAATTGTATTTCCATCTAGTAGCAAATGCAAAATAAATAAAACAAATCAAACAAGTGATACTTAGTTCACAGGTTAGTGTTTGGTTGAATGATGCATGCATACAAGCAAACACCCCACATATTTCCACGAACTTGGTAATTGTGACTAAACTTTCTCAAGGCAATGAACCTGACCATTCAAGCTACAAGAATACAATCTGTATATAACCTTCTATCTTTAATAATATATACCAAACTATACTACACAAGGGGTTTATGTTAACCATACTGATTTTTAGTTTTAACATATATTGATGGGTTTTGCTAATGAAGTCATTGTCGTATGAAGATTTCTTATGTAAATAGTCATTTTAATTAGAAAGTGTTTCAGCTTTGAGGCTCTTTACTTGGTCAGCTTGAAAGACATAGAACTTGCCTGTATCAAACTGCACTAACCGACAAGGTTTGCCAAGGTACCTTGAAAACCAGTCGGCTGCATCAGCACCCTCATCAAGTGCTGAGCCAGACCATTCCCACACTGAAACATTCTCTACCTTTTCACGATTTTTCAGCAGTAGAGGAACTTTTAAAGGGTCCATCCCCGGTGCCTTCATAGCTGCCAAACAAAGAAACTGTTAGAAAACTATTTTGATCAAAATATTGTGTCCCAAAAATAAGAAAACAAATTCACATCAATCAGTATGTCATTATCATCGATGATTTCAATATAAACAGTATAAAGGAGGTAGACATAAAAACCATTTTTTTTTATAAAAGCTCCTGCTACTAAAAATTGATTCACTGTCATATTCAAACATATCATCATAACCAGCAATAAATCAAGTTTAAAGCAAAGTTGCAAAATACATTTGATTTTTCCAAAAGAATAATTATTGCCTAAATGTTCAAATCTACGTGGGGCCCTTGGGGCCTATCCACAAATCATTTGGTATTTGGGCCTCTGTACACATGTCTAGAAAAGGGGCACTATTGTGGTCTGTGTATTTTACATTTTCCCCATACTGATATGGAATATTAGTACTCTTGAGTAAAATTGTTGACTATAAAGAGGCAAGTAGATATATATTCCCTAAATGTTCAAATCTCCAAGAGGCCTTTAAAGCCTATCTACAAATCGTTTAGTATTTGGGTCTGTTATCGAGCAATTTTACTTTGATGGAAGGGAAAGGTAAATGAAGACAAATTGGCGTAACGGGAGACTATCCTATCACTTTCACCTCAATAAGATGTCTCTTTCTATTTAGCGTGGTAGGCCCAGGGGAGACATCCCCGATGACCTGAGGTTTTGAGAAGGTGAAGGATAAAGGCCAAGTAAAAAGGTTCCCTCTCAAAAGTCACCACCAATCAGAAAGTCCGGTTAAACAACCAATAAAGAGATAATAAACCAGAAGTGTACCTACCCGGAACAAAACAACAGGAAACTATATTTGCAAGAGCACTTGTTGGTTAGCACTTCAGATAACCAGGGACTTTCTCAATAAAAGCAATTGACTAATATATTGATGAAGTAAACAAAGATATGTAGCATAAATAAGACAATACTTCACAACTAATGCCTTTAGAAAAGCTTCAAAATGAGCAGGAATGATCAATCATCAATGCCATAACACCAACATTCATCAGAAGCAAATAAGGCTATGCATTAGTCTATCTTTTCAATTGCTTTGAGAAGCTTTAAACGCTGCAAAATATGGTTGAGTAATAGCAGCAATAATGTTAGTAGATCAATCTAATCTAGGGTTAGAAGGTGTTAGTAGTTTGTTCAAAGATTTAGATGTTTGAAGGTTGTGATAAAAAACACTCAAGAGAGAGATCTTGGACTAGTGCTTTCTTAGGGCAAATGGAGTCAATAATTGGCTGCAAAAATTAAAGGAGCAAGATGATATTGGGAGAGTCAAAGACAAGTGGAGTTGATGGATGAAGTGTCGGTAAGCCAAGGCTTCAACCACCAAACCTTAGGGGAAAACGACTACTAAGGTGTAGGTAACCCTAGCCCTTAGTAGATCTTCCTCCTTCTTTAACTCAATGATGAAGTAAAAAAATGGCTAGGATGAAGTGACAAATGCTAGGGTGTTGCAATGGCAAGGCCCTAACAATGCCTTCAAGAAAATGGCTCCTTGGCACAATCTAGTAGGTGAATAGCAAATTAGAACAAGGACAATAACATGTGCTTGATCCCTAGGGTTTAGGCTAGCAATTTCATAAGCTTTAGCAAAATGCAAAGTAAAAATACTATAACCATTCAAGTAAAGGAAGAATTGCAGAATTTCACTTACATTTACCAAGCATAATCTAGCACATTGCCTAGTTGTAGACTTTCCACCAAGAAAAATGCCAAAATCACCAAAAATAGCCCTCCTTCAACAAGTGCACACTAAATTTCAGTCCAAAAACCCTAATGAGGGTGCAAATTTCAGATCTCACACAAGTGTGAGTGAAAGATGATAACAAAATGAGAGTTTTGACTCTTTATTTATACAATACCATTGACCTTTAATTACACTTTAGGTCAAAAAAGGCCGACATGGCCAGTTTACATCAAAAATATTGTTTTACATTAAATGTCACAATTAAAACCCTAAGTCAAGCATAAATGATGACGTCATGCCCTTTTAGGGTGACGTTAGGCCCTTTTAGGGCAATGTTGGCCTCCTGGAGAAAAACGTTAGGCCTCCTTGGGCCTCAAGAACCTGCCACACGTGCCACTTGGCATACAACTGCCTCCAAAACAGCCCAAAACATTGGATGACATCATGGGCCTTCAAAGGCCTACATCATGATGGAAAGGGTACAACCCTCCTGGGTCTAGGCCTACTAGGCTGCCCCTGGTGAAACGTCCTGCTCTCTCTCTCTAATGCAATCCTCTTCCCTGTCTCTCCCCCCTGCTGGGGTCTCAACAACCATATGGTGGGATTTCAGCCCCATGGAGGTTCGAAGTAATCATCTCCCCATGTGTACTTGTCCATCAGGGTACCTTCCATCGGGTGTGGACCTATAACATCAATAAATACGCCCTCCATGGGCTCTATTGACCACCTATTCAACTAGGGGGCCAACTCCATGTAACATGAAGATATGCACCTAATGGTGCTACCAAATTGAAGACTTGTTGGTTCTACAAGGAAATTTTGACCTTCAGCATTTTGTTGTAATTAGAATTTATGCTCCCTTGCGTGGGATAATAATGTAATAGGTCTACATGGATCATAGTTTAAGTCAGTTGCATTAGGACTTCATCATTAGGAGAGTTCCTTTCACTGAGTGTTTTTTATCCTCAGGTTATTAATTGGACTTTTCAGCCTTATTAATTTCCCTTGAGTTTTTCACTCCCACAATAATTTCTCCAAAGTAGTGAAAGGCGTTCTAAGGGACGAGACCTATGTAACTAAGGTCTAGGAATGTTGTAAATGACCATGTTAGACATGTCCTAGAGTCTCGCAGAATTCCATTAAGTTTTGATAAGAATTTTTTAATAATTAAAATTCCCGCAAACTGGGGATTTTTAATTCTTTTCGATGTAAAATGTAAAAAAATGGTCCTTGGGTATTTTGTATAGGGGTATGAGTACTCAAATCAAATGGTTCATACACCCCTACACCCTTGGACCAAGTCTTAGCTCATTTGGACAAGTTTTGCTCGGTCTTTGGACTTCATCATTAGGAGAGTTCCTTTCACAAAGTGTTTTTATCCTCAAAGTTATTAATTGACTTCAAATTTTATTAATTTCTGAGTTTTCTAATTCTACAATAATTCTCCAAAGTAGTGAAAGGCGCTCTAAGGGACGAGACCTATGTAATTCAAGGTCTGGAATGTTGTAAATGACTATGTTAGACATGTCCTAGAGTCTCATGGAATTCCATTAAGTTTTGATAAGAATTTTTGGCCAATTAAAATTCCCAAACTGGGATTTTAATTTTCATGTAAATCGTAAAAAATGGTCCTTGGGTATTTTGTATGGGGGTATGAGTACTCAAATCAAAATGGTTCATACACCCTACACCCTTTGACCAAGTCTTAGCTCATTTGACAAGCTCTTCTGGCCTTGTCCATGAGGAGTCAGTCACTAAAAATCAGTATGCAATTACAATTAAATTCGGCAATTTTGTAAAAGTCATGAAAGTCATGAAGTCATGAGAGAGTGTGGGAAGAGTGTCCCAATAGCCCTTCCTATTGGGAAAAAAACATTTTCAACTTATAAAACTCCTCTAGCCTAACCTAATCCACAACCCACATTCATCTTCCTCTTAAAATTAAAATAAGCCATGGGGACCCCAATACTTTGCAAAAGTTCCCCACTTGACCCAACTTGACTTTTAAATGATAGGGAAAGGTGTTTCCCCCTTCCCAACTCACCACTCAACCATCCCATCACTCTCTAACCCTAAAGCTGTGTCCCCCTTGATGAGACCCTCCTCCATTAGATGGGTGCCACTTGAAGCCCATCCAAGTGGCCTCCCTCCAACTATCTCTATCTCTCTCACACAAAATCTCTCTCCCTCCCTCATTTTATCATTCCTCCTCATAGTAAGTCTATTATGCAAAAATTCCTTCCTCTCTCTTCCTCTCTTCTGCCTCTAATGCTCTCTCATGTATGAATCTTGCTACAAGTATTTGTGGTGATATTTTCGTGGATAATAAAGGAAGCTTTGAAGAATCTATGGTGTGCATTGGGGGTCTTCTTGATGCTCCATTTCCATTCCTTAAGGAGGTGATATTTGTCACATTATTCTTGCATCTTTTGCATTCTACTAGTTTGTATTTTACACTCAAGCAAAAATATTTTGTATTAAAAGCACAGTAGTATTGTTTTTCATTGGATTTTGTGGTAGTTCCCTTAGTTAGTTTTGAAAGTGGCCTTTGGTGCTTTCTTTTGATGCTCTCACCTCTATTCTTCTTGTGTAGCATGTGATGTCCCGTCCCCAATATTAGCCCAGCAGGGAGTGACTCAGTAGCCCAAGTATGTTCCCCTGTGACTATACTGCACAAACAGAACCGCATGAGAGAAATAAGGAGGAATTAAGGCAACGAAGCAATGCCGCTAAAATACTTAGGAAAAGCCACTTAAGCCTAAGTCAACGGAGAATTAGAAATGAAAAGGTGATAAGGGGGACTTAATCGACAAATAAATCACTTAGGAGGAAAGGTTCCTAGCTTAACTGATGTCAACGAAGAATTAGGTCGAGAAGATATAAAGGGAGGAATTTGACTCATAATACCTCACTCATATGCATCATAAGGATTTGATTTTGAGAGCTTCTAGAGGAGGAGGGGAGCCGAATTCATTGCTTTGTGGATTTCTCGGAGGAAACCACCACCCTTGATCTAGCTTCTTTGCAAGCTGAGAGAGACACACCCTAGCCCATTGAGATACCCATCCGTATTTCACTGTCTCAGCTTCCAGGGAGTATTCAAAGGTGGGAGGGCGAAATACCCAAAGAGGGCTAAGGTATTTTGAGGATTCGGTAGATCCAGAAGAGGACTTAACCTGAATGCATCTATCTCGGGACTCCAAGTAGAGATCCAGCCTGTGGTACTCTATTGAGCTCTTTATCATCAGGGACTGACACGGTGGAATCTTGCAAATCGATCCATCCAAAGTATTCGGTGCAAATATTCCGCATGTAGACGCTTACGCTGTATGTGTGTTCCAGAGCATCCGGCCAAACCCTTTCAATTCCATTTCCGCATTTGGTGAGACGATCGCTTTGAGCCATATAGAAGCTGCATTCTCGATGTGGTGGAATCTTTGGGGCGATTCAGTTGTCCAAGGAGGCTTAAAATCAGGGTCCGGGACATCCTGTCGAGAGGGTCCTCTGGGATTCGAGTTCACAAATGTCCATTCCCAGATAGAGATCTGTATGATCTGGGCTTGGAGCAGCCAGCACATTCGAATGATGGGTTCTTCAGATCGAAGTTTTCCACCGGTAAATTGCTACTGTATTTCTCACGGACCGCGACATTTTGCCGGGATCTTATCCGTGCATGCATCGACCGCTTATCTTCTTATGATCATGGGCATTTTTGTTATTTGATTGTATTCCAAGACTGATCCATGAGATCCCAATCGACGCCTAGATTCCCATTTTTCCAAAGAGGGCTATTGTGCATTTCCCATGCTTGAACCAAGTATTATTCATGATATTGAGTAGATGACATTCTATACTCTTAGATGCACCTGCTGGACTCAGCTTCATTCAACTAGGGGTCAACTCATGTACATGAAGATATGCATCACTGCATGCAAGTATGTTGAAGATAGTTTTGGTTCTATTTGGGCATTTGATGCCCCAACAAAAAATTTTGTAAGCGGATTACCAAGCACTTCAAGGTTAATATTGTAAGGTGCCCATATGGATCATGTTAGGTTAGTTTTCTTAGGGTTTCTTCATTAGGACAGTTCCTTTCGCTGAGTGTTTTTATCCTCGGGATATTAATGTGGCTCAACCAAGTTAATCTCCCTTGAGTTTTTTAATTCCCACCCAATAAATCCTCCAAAGTGGCGAAGGCGTTCTAATGAAGAAGTGATTCCTAGGTGAAGCTAGTGTGTGTTTAGGAATGTTGTAATGACCATGATAGACAAATTTTATGAACACAAGTATATAGCTAGGTTTTGTTGTTCAATTAATTAATTGATTTCACACTAACCACCAATCGTAATTAATGTAAAACTTAGGTCCTGGATTTTATGATAGGGGTGTTTAAAATTCAAAAGAAAGATAATGATAATCCTCGCACCCGTGGGACCAAGTTTCAACTCACCGGACAAGTTTTGCTAGGTTGCTTGTCCGCTTAGGAGTTTTTCGAGAAAATGGCGGTTTAATTGCCAAACCTGAATATGGGAAAATGTAACCTTGTAATAGTGGACCAAATTTTATGAAGTGAAAGGCACAGGATGTGTGAGAAGTACCCCACCTAACTCATTTCCTAACTTTACCTGGCTAATCTTTCACCTACCTTAAACTCATATTTAATTAAATTTAAGTTTTAATTTTTTTCCCCTTATGAGGGTACGCCCCTCTTTCCCAACGTGAGCATATGGTAAGTCATATTTTAATTTATCAACTCACTTAAAGTGAGTTATTAAGGGGTCCCTCCTCTTTACCTCAATGTGACTTCCTAACTCAAACTTTAAAGCCTTACCACACCTTGGCTTTACCCACTTCTACTCTTACCTCATCGGCCTCCACTTTCACGTCCCCTTCTCACGGAACTTCTATGAAATCATAATTTATGTTTTAAACTTCTTTTTAATTTGTTTATGGGTCTTCCTCACAGGTGTGCGCCCTTCCTCTCCCATCCACGCCCCACATTAGATGTGGACGCTACACTCCACATCCCCTCTTACTCTCACGCTTTGATATGAACTCACGCCACCTCTCCTCAACTCACGCACTTCCTAATGTGAGGTAAATGTATTTTCATACACTAGAGCAAATCTCCCACGCATCCTACTACTCACCCTCCTTTCTACTCCTCAGACGCCATTCACTTTCCACCTCATAATAATGCTGTCCCTCTCCACGCCATTTCTTTACCTTCACGAAGCGCCATTTAAATTCCCCTATGGCTCTCCTTCTATTTTTTGGGAACTCCACATATTAAATTGGAATTTGCTAATTAGAGCGTGGGTCCTTTCTCCAATCTTACTCTCCTGTAACCCAATCAATGCCACAAACTTGGAGTGTGGCCAGCACATCCTACCTCACGGCCTTCCCTTACGTTTTTCCTTTGTTTTATTCTTGTTTTTTTTGGTTTTGGGGATGAAGAGATGGAAACATCTCATTTCTTAACATGAAAGTTGCCTCCTTTATCCCATACGTGGGCCTCCTCTTGGTGCTTTTGTTTCCTTTTTTTTTATTGCTTTATCCTCATCCTCTCATCTCACTTACCATTTCATTCAACCTAAAAGCCTTTGACCTCATTGGTTGATTTTCTCCATGAGTTGTCTCTTCCCTTGGATCTTTGACAAGTGTTGAAGATCCAAGAGGTGTCTCCTTAGCTTCTCAAGCTATTTAAGAGACCTCTCACTCACTCTTTAAAGACCTTTCATTCTTGTAATGTTATGCTACTAGTTTTTCACCATCCCATTCTCTCTATCTTTCTCATTATTGCCGTACTTCTTCACTGGTTTTGGTTCTTGAAGTTCCATTGGATAATATAAGAGAAACGCTTTGGACGATCATTGGAGCATCTATGAGTATTCTGGTTGTTGCATACACATGAGGTGATATTGT
>SNQJ01S0299724.1:0-10397 GCA_010110895.2 Picea sitchensis
AACTCAGCTAGGTGGCAGTTCACTCTCGTAATTGCCTGAGAGACTAGAATAGGTGACAATTTACTCTTGTAACTATTGGTGTGTGTCTAGATCAATCTAGACCACCACGATGGCTCATTAGTGTTGTAGGTGAATCCCCTTGTAGACACGTGGATGCCCTCTTGGTATATAGACTCCTAAGGCCAAGACAGAAAGTGCTTAACATGGACACTAACTTCCTTTTAGATCTAATCAAGCTAATGAATGAAAGAGAAGGAGAAAGATATGTACCTTATGAACGATGTTTCTCCTTGCAAAGTCCTAGATGAGCTTCGATCTTGAGCTCCCTGATAGATCCTGTAAGACAAACAAAGGTATAATGGACTTCCTACTCTACTGAGATTAGCTCAATCATAGATCCATCTACTATAGACAAACTCATATGGAACAAGCACAAGTTTGAAGGAAACAAGCCAAGCATTGATTATGTTAATGAGAACAAGTAAAAGTACTTACAATCCTTTGAATGAAGGTGCAACAACCTCTTCTAGTTCTCCTTGTCCAACCCCTTTTCTCAATCAATCTCCACTGATTTCTTTGATGACATATCACTCATGAGATTATAGGTTAGATGTGATTCTCAATTGTCATTCCACCTTTCACCATGAGAAGGCCTCCTTATATAACCTTGGAGAGATCCAACCACTTGAGAGATCTTTGGGATAAGTTGAGGATTCCTCTTCTTCAGTTGAGGATCTCCCCTAAGATCATGCCTTGACCATTTATTCAAATCCAACTACCTTCAGGAATTGAGGGATTCTTCCCTTATTTGCCTCAACAAACCCATAATTTGCTAAAAAGAGGGTAGCGCTCCCCTATAAGGGTGCACAGAGCGCTCAAGAACTCCCCCAAAGAGGCTCAGCGAGCGCCAGCACTCCCTGACAATGGTTAGGGGAGCGCTCCTCTCCAAAATCCATTTTTTTGTGGTTTTTTCAATGGGAAAAGGTTTATACTCCTTGTCAAGAGACTTTTCATCTTCCAAACTAACCTTTGAGGTGTCTTAAGTGTCTTTATGATGTCGTTAGAGGCACGACATAGGAAATATGGAAGCATACTCTTTGTGACACTTGCAACACTTATTGTCAAAATGCAACACTTTGAACACTCGTAATGACGACACTTGCGACACTATCGAAGTGAGTAATTTTGAGGTGTAATAGATTTCCCCCCAAAGTATGAAGTTAGAAGATGATGATGACTGAAGTACTTTGTAGACTTTTTTGAGCAAGGGCATGGATGCAGAGAAACCAGAAAAAGATGCACACAACCATTAAACAAATATTATGACATGTTTCAAAACCCATGGCAGGCATACCTATGCTTGAGTGATAAAGACTTTTTAGGTATGGTCGCCATAAAATACATTGCAGATCCATAATTATATTGACAAAAGGTATAGCCACTGCAGATACAATGTGGATCTATAATCTTATGACCTGAACTGATCGTAGCCACGAATAATACATAATGGATCTACGAAATGACAAGACATAGCCACGACCAATACAAAGTGGATCTATGTAACAACATATTTGTCATAGTTCAAGAGAACTCCTTTGCAACCTGGGCAAAGTACATATAAGAGTGATGAATCAACCCAAGGTATTCTTACTGATCCTGATGTAGTATGAATCTAACCATGTGAATAGATGTCTCGATGTCGAACATGGTAGAAACCACTTGATTAGCGGTCAATGATGTAAACCATTAACAAGCGCGAGGGAGATCACCATTGATGTCAATGATTCCCAAGGTACTCTAGTACATATCGATGAATGTGAATGAATGCACTGAAGTCAAAGATACATGGAATCATCCAATCAAGGGTCAATGATTTAAACCCACTGTCGGACGTGAGGAGGCCTGCCATTGAGGCATGTAGGTCCCAAGGTACTAACTGGTTTCTAAGTCTAGCTCCTGGATAATGTGTTGAATTTGAAAGGAATAGACTCGTCGAAGGAGGGCCTTGATGTATCCCACATCAATGAAACAAAACTAACATAGAGATGCAATTGGTTGATCAGATGAAAATGGACTGACACGGGTATTAAAACAAGATATTTGTGATGGTTGACTCTCGAGGTAGATACTTCCCTTGAACACTGATGCACGACAACAAAAACATGACATGGACCAATACTTGATGATGTAGTGGATGCTGTGACTTTTTTCAGGTGACCCAATGGAGTAAAAGAAACTCAGAGGATTGGTTCAGTGCAGAGGTTCAGTGTATTAAAATGCATGCAAAGACAAAGTGTTGTGTTCAAGGGCGACCGTAAGAGTTACTGGTAGAGTTCTCAAAAATTGGTTGGCTTGCTTCTTTCAATTTCCCCCCCATCCAGATAGACGAGTACCTTTTTTTTATTTAACAAGCTCGAGGAGGGTAACACATGCTCGATATGACTCACCTTCGGTAAGTCCCTCTTCCTTTGTTTAACGAACTGGAAGAAGTAAGGGTTCGATCCCATCTGGGCCCTTCAATGTATGATTGTTTCACGAGTCCAGAGAAGGTAAACTCTGTGGTTTTTCATATTTAGTGAGTTTGAAAACAACTTAAAGACGACTCCAATGTTGTCCTTTTTTGTAATATTAGTCTTACGAGGTCGAAAAAGAGATAAATTATCACTCGAAAGATGCCCTTTCAAACCTTTTAACGAGTGGGAAAGGAAGCAAGATCACTCGACAATATTTTCATGTTTAGAGAGTCTGAAAAGAGCTCAAAGACGACTCTAGGGGGTTCCTTTTTCGTATATCCATGCATTTCCAAAAAAGAGATAAAATTTTATCAGTTGCATTCTTATGTATTTACGAGCACGAGAAAGAAAAAATACTAAGCTCGGCATGCCCCCAGCTTGAAAGCTGGGGGATTAACTCCAAAATGATTATCAAAAGCTGGAGACATGCCCTCCAAGATTCAATTCATTCACTGACATTGAGGTTGTCACCAATTTCTCTATTAGAGGGAGAAAGAGGATAAGAGGGGATGAAATGAAGGTTCAAGAGAGGTGGTTGTTTCATTTTTTAACGAGCTTGACAAAGAAAAAGAACTATGCTCAGGGCTCTAGGTGCAATCCCCATATAACTGTTTCATTTTTTAACGAGATTGCTACAGAGAGGAAAACTATGATCAAGGCCTCTGTTTCATTTTTTAATGAGCTTGATACAGAGAAAATAAATTATGCTCGTAGACTCTCCTTAATCATGGCTTCCAAGAGAATAATGCTTTGGAAGGATACCATGTCAAGGGACAAAAATCGGTCATGGCTTCCAAGAGATCTTCACTTGATAGAAGAAAATTACTCTGGAAGGAACACATGTCAAGGGCCGTGACAGGGGTAAGGAGATTAGGCTCCAATAGCCCTACCGAAGAAATCACCATGTCAACTACCGGATCCAAATCATCAGAAGTCGAACGCATGGGAGACGATGGAAAATCGACATCAGGAGGGGAGATAGACTGTATATCTGCCCTAATATATTCATGAGGGGGGAAGAAAAGAGGATCGATGATGGTTATCATCCTGAGGTAGTTCGTCAATTCTCAACATTTCCATAATAGATTCATTCGAGGGAAAAATTGGGGAAATGTAGTTGATCACTGACGACAAGGAACTTAACCATGATGGCATTGAGGAACTGTTGGGTGCCAATAGATGTTGGTCATCCGACGAGGGAGAAGTGGATTGGATAGAAATGTATGATGTTTTGGCTGGACTAAGTGGCATGGTGTCACCTAGTGCATCAATTTCCAACGGACTAGGTACAATCTAAGGGTCAGATGATTCCAAAGATTGATAAGCCGCGGTCGAAATCATATCGATGGTGGAAATATGATGTGTAGTTGGTGGAAGTGGTGTAGGGAAGGTATGCATGAGGCTAGAATGTTTTAGTAAGCCAACACAAACTCTTTCATATGTGATCTTGTGGTCTCCCAAGAAAGGAATATTGTTGGTAGTGGGAGCGCGAGCATCAGTTATGCAGAAATCCAACTGATCAACAGTGACAATTTTTCCCTGATGAGGAAATTGTACACATCAAAAGACCGATGAGGCAACGGAAGTCATAGCATAAAACCAACTTCTTCCAAGTAACAAGTTTTAATCGAGGGGAGCATCGACTACCTAGACATCAACAGTGATAGGTTTGCCACCCAATTGGATGGGCAGGGACTGTAAAATCCCATGGGGATGAAAACCTCGCCCATCAAAGGTGCATAACATCGTTGGGGATTTGTTAAGTGTGGGTGATTTTAAACCTTTCGAACATACTAAAGACATGACACAAGTTGAGGCTCCCTCATCCAAAATAGTTTGGTGGATTTGTTGATTGTGAAAAACAACATCAACTTGAAAAGAAAGTTGGTGGGAGAGTCAAGATGCATAATTGTCCAGGTTAAACATGATATGGTTGGATGACTCATGATCAACAATGCCAATAGTGGCTAAGAGCGTTCTACGTTGACTGGGACAGTGTTGTATAACTTCTAACGCAGACATAGCACACAGTGTTTGAGCCAAATATTCAACAATGTTGTAGTTCTGGGTGACACGTGAACTAGGATTAAAGGTAGCTTTGTGGATAGTGCTCTTAGGAGGGCGTAAGATAGAGTCAAATGTAGGTTTACCAATCTAAAGTGGTCCAGATAGAGGATTAACTGATGGAGGACTAACGAAGGATGGTGATGGATCCGGTAAAGTACCAGTATAGTTAGTGTCTTTTCCTTTGTCAGGGTTACTTGTGTGTCGTATGTCTTAGAGTGAGTGTTCAAATTAATCCCATTAAACATATAAATATGTGCACTCGTCAAGGCCTCATCATGAGGATGGCTAGAACTTCCCCCAGGAGAGGGGGTTTGAGAAAACATGGATTGCTGCTGTGGAAAAGGTTGAGTAAGAACAACCGATTGTGAATTTCCATGGAAACGTTTGGCCACTTCATTGCGATGTGGACAGTCTCTAGTGTAGTGATCGTCACCACAAATGATACACGAGAATTTCAGTTTTCGTTGTGGTTTCTTTTCGGTAGTAGGTGTTTGAGTTTGATTTTTTGGTTGTTCATTGTTATTAGTATTTTTTGATTTATGTTTTGTCTTCTTCTTACCTATGGATTGTTGTGAAGGGGAAGATTGAACTACATTCACCTTATAGATATGAGTTTGGGGGTAGGTAGAGGAGAGCGTGGTCGATTGGGAAGTATATTGAGTTTTGACGAAACCGATAACACCGTCTACATGAGATGAGGATGAAGGCTTGGATGGATCGGTATTAGCTCGAGAAGCATTCAAAAGAAAATCATACAAAGTACCAGATTGTGAATCAACCAAATCTAAGTACTGAGCCCGAGAAATGGTTTCTTCCTCAGTGACCCTGCCACCCATAGCGACATCACGAGCGCTCGGGGGTAAAAGTGATTTAATAAACCATTCTTCCAATAATATGTTAGGAATGATTACCTTGATCATCCTTCTTCGTTGTCTCCACTCATGAATATGGTCAGAGATATGCACAGAGTTAGTTTGACGAAGGGAGGTCAAGAGTTCATTACCCGTTTCGTAGCGAATAGGTAGTTGAAAGTGCGTGAGGAAAGACATAGCAAGGGAATTGAAATCATGAAAAGAAGCACGTGGTATTTCAATATACCATTTTGCTGTTGAGCCTGTAAGTGTTCGTTGGAAAAGACGCAAATGTACATAATCATCCATGAGGGAGTTTGATGAACACCACAAATGGAAAGTCATCACATGGTTATTTGTATCTTCTCCAGATTTTCCGTCAAATTTCAGAATATCAAAAGGAAGTTTAGCTGGGATAACTAGCCAAACCGATGAATGAAAAATAGGATCATTAGTCAATCGAGACAAGTCTGGGAGATCCAGAGTTGCAAGGAAAGGTAGTTGTCGGTTAATTTGTGGATGATACTAGTGTGGCATAGGAACACTAGTAGGACCATAAACTGGGTTAGGTGGATAGTTGTAACCAGTAGGTCCTCCTACATATGGTTGTTCCTGGCCAGGATAAGCAGGATTCGATGATGGCTGAGAGACATTTGCATAACCCGGTGGGTTCTGAGCATTATAATCCAGGTGATTTTCTTGCCCATAAGGAGGATAAACATTTTTCCCTTGAGGATGGTAAGGAGTAGGTCCTGGAAGCGAATACACATTAGACCCATGAGGAGGATAAGGTTGTTGTCCCTGAGAACTCCAGGTGGTGTTTGGGATGCCACCTGGATAAGGTTGTCCATAAGATGTTTTGGAAGGAATAGGATTTGATACTCCTCCTTCTGGGTTATGATATGAATGCCCCCTAACGTGGGTTTGGGTAAAAGTTCCTCCTGAAGATAATCCCCAAGATTGTGAAGGGTTTCCAACAAATGAAGGTTTCCCCCCTGCCAGTGGTGGGTTAACGATAGGGGTATGACTGGCAAAGGGAGGTTTCCCTCCAGGAGGAGCATGAAAAGGGGCTATCCCTGGGGAGGGGTAGGCCCGCCATAGAATGGTGGTTTCCCTCTATTCGATTATATTTGGCTGGCAAGGGTCTACATTCTCTGGTGCAAATATGTCCTGACAGGATTGTGCGGAACATGTGGAGTTGTAGAGTGAAAGTTTGTAAAAGTGGGGGTAGGGATCGAAGTGCCTTGGGAATGAGTAGCGGTGATGAGTCTAGAATTAGGATAGACTTGTGCTGATGCAATAATAAGGTTAATGACCTGATCGATGGGGTGATTCATGGTTTGACTAGATGGTCCACTTTCAACAGGAGGGTCATGAGGATTAAAGGGTTGTCAGAAGGACTCAAAATTCTCATAGAGATCACGTCCTGATGAAGTCATCCATATATAAGGAGCAGGTGTGGGATTTGTATGTACTGCAGTGGTAGGATGAACAAGATTCCTATACTCATCACCGAAGGTTGGTTCTATGCATCCCATATATGTCTCGGTAAAAGCTCTCATAGGTAACTGTGGGACCTCTTTGTCTATGAAGTTCCCAAGGGAGTCTAAACAAAGAAAATGTGGTTCGAGAGGGGTTAACGACATAGATGTAGTGCGAGGAGTGGGATTCTCAACCGTAACCAAAGTGCCTTCTGAGTTATCTAACGGAGGAACAACAACACTCCCATCGTCAGATTGATTTTCTACCTCTCCACGGTAGTTTCTTTTGGAGGATTAGGAGGTAAGAGTTGGTAGCCTTCCAGAGGAAGCCCTTTCATCCTACGTGATTGGTGAAGACCTTTATCATCTACATGCTCAATTTTGGAGAATAACAGTACACGCTGAAAATCTAGGGCCAACTAACAAAAAGAAACATCATACACTAATAAAATCTAGGAATCAAAACCAAGCAAACAAAACTTCTCTCGATGATCGTACTAGTTGGTGATGAAATCCAACGTCGCATGATCAAGTCAATAAGGGGCTAGGATATGGTGGAACAGTTACAATGGTGACCTGCTTAATGAGCTTTCACCTTGGTGCAAGCTTCCATGCAGTAATTGTGGATTTACCCTCCAAGGAACCCGAGTGAGTTTGACCAATGTCTGTCCCAAGTACAGTGAGACTTCCCTTCACTGTCACCTCGTGTACGTACCTAAGGATTATGGAAACTACAGACACCAACTCGCAGTCAGCCCCTGGGAGGGTACAGTCAACTGTTCGATCTGAACGTATGGGAAGGATAACAAGTCTGAAATCAACTTGAGAGTCTCCCACACATAATCGTGGGTATACCTTCAAGTGACCCCCAATATATGATCCGACCACTACAAACAATTGAACCACAGAGGGATAATTTCCGTAACTCACCCGAATGTGACCTCGTGTGTAACCCCTATGTGAGAGGGGGATCCCAGAAAGCCTATACGAAAATTGGATTTGGCTCTCCCTATTTCAAGATGCTAATGTTTGTTTTGAAAACTTTGGAGAGTTGTACTCACAACCTAATCCAAAGTGCTAATCCTAGTCTAATGTTGGTGGAAGATCCTAAAAACAAAAATGTTCTAGATAATTTTTAATTAGCGTTGATTTTATGGTTGTTCTTTACTCAAAGGGTGTATGACAATGAAACTGATGGTATGATGACTCAATTCCGAAAAATGCACAAGAATATGATAAACAATTGTTTCTTTCGATGAATGGTTATTTAAGGGAAAAAGAGAAAGTTGTTTTCACTATCAAACACTAATATGCAATGTCCTCAATCAATTTGTTTCTCACTCAAATCCGATGCAATACTAAAAATTTCAGAAATGCCTTCTAACATCCAAAACAATCACTAAAATATGTCCTTTTGCTTATATGTGAATGATAATCATATGTAAAACTTCTAAATGTCAATCAGACTTCAGGATTAAACAGTCAGAAGCAAACCTCATACCTCAAAGATCAAATGAAAAGGTTCATAGACCTTTGGATTTGCTCACAAAAGTTTTCACTCAGTCAGATAAAGGAGAATAAAACAACAAGTTAACTCTAGGTCAACAAAGACAAAGAGTGGTTTCAATGCAAGGAAAGAAGATGTCAAAATCCCAAACAAAAAGGATGAATTCTCAGAAAAAAGGGTGTTTGAAAGCCAATATCAAGATGGACCAAGAAATAGCTTCAGAAGATGAAAATTCTGGAGAATTTCTCACAAAAATGGGGTAGAGCTCTGGTGTAAGGGGCACCAGAGTATTCTACCTCTCTGTGTAAGGCTAAAGGGGAATTCTAGCACTCTGAATTCAACAGGAGGGGAGCGCTCTGCTCCAAAAACTCATAAAAAAGTCCAAAAAATAAAAAAATTCAAGAAAATTCAGTTAATCAGGGTGATCATGATGACATAAAGAGGAAATCAAACCAATCTAAGAATCAACATGACAATATGGAGAATATCAAATTAGTGGGCAAAGGGCCAAAACAAGCTCTGGGAATGGAAACAAAAATTAGAGCTTTTCCCCAGTGGAGTCGCCAATTTCTGTTGTAGGTGAATCCCCCTGTGGACAAGTGGATTCCCTCTTGGTCTCTAGACTCCTAAGGCCAAGACAGAAAGTTCTTAACATGGACATTGACTTCCTTTTATATCTAATCAAGCTAATGAATGAAAGAGAAGGAGAAAGATATGTACCTTATGAACGACGTTTGTACTTGCAAAGTCCTGGCTGAGCTTTGATCCCGAGCTCCCTGATACATCCTGTAAGACAAACAAAGATACAATGGAATTCCTACTCTATTGATATTAACTCAATCATAGATCCATATACTATAGATAAACTCATATGGAACAAGAAAAAAGTTTGAAAGAAACAGGCCATGCATTGATTATATTAATGAGAACAAGTAAAAGTACTTACAATCCTTTGAATGAAGGTGCAATAGCCTCTTCCAGTTCTCCTTGTCCAACCCATTTTCTCAATCAATCTCCACTGATTTCCTTGATGACATCTCACTCATGAGATCATAGGTTAGACGTAATTCTCAATTGTCATTCCACCTTTCACCATGAGAAGGCCTCCTTATATAACCTTGGAGAGGTCCAACCACTTGAGAGAGCTTTGGTATAAGTTGAGGATTCCTCTCCTTCAGTTCAGGATCTCCCCTAAGATCATGACTTGACCATTTATTCAAATCCAACTACCTTCAGGAATTGAGGGATTCTTCCCTTATTTTCCTCAACAAACCCAGAATTTTCTAAAAAGAGGGTAGCGCTCCCCCATAAGGGTGCACAGGGTGCTCAAGCACTCCCCCAAAGAGGCTCAGGGAGTGCCAACACTCCTTGACAGTGGTTAGGGGAGTGCTCCTCTCCAAAATCCATTTTTTTGTGGTTTTTTCAATGGGAAAAGGTTTGTACTCCCTGTCAAGAGAATTTTCATCTTCCAAACTAACCTTTGAGGTGTCTTAAGTTTCTTTATGATGTCGTTAGAGGCATGACATAGGCAAGATGGCAATATATTGTTTGTGACACTTTCAACACTTATAGTTAAGATGCGACACTTTCAACACTCGTAATGACGACACTTGCGACACTGTCGAAGTGATTAATTTTGAGGTCTAACAATTAGTTACTCATTTATCCTATATATATTGTAAATTATTCACTCTTTGAGTGTGGAATACGGTTAATGAGAATTATTCCATTCTTTCTATCTTGCTTCTTCTTTCTCAATTTCTCTCTACAAATGTGTGTAGTATTTTCTAGCTAGATATATTCTGTGTAGGTTCAACACATTCACATGGTATCAGAGCCTATGGACTGCTAAGAAAAATCTATGCCAAATTATTTTTTGCAGGTACTGAAGATTGAAGAACACATAAAGATGGAATCTATGTTTTACTCACCAACAATACTTCTCACGCCTCATAACTATTTGGAATTGAAGCCAAAT